>CAJVPQ010001885.1:0-15957 GCA_910591825.1 Funneliformis caledonium
ACAGTTATAGATTATTTTATATCTGGCTAAATGCAAGTACTGTATTGTATTAAAAAATTTTATTGTTTCATATCATGTATTGCATTACATATTATTCATTATATTACATTATTTGTTTCATGTTATGCATTACATTAAATTAAATTTTCTTAAAAAATGAAATCACTTTTTAAGAAATCATGAAAAATAGTAAAATAATTTTTTTACCTTTTCTTTATAAATTTAATAATATATTAAAACGATTTATATTTTTAGGTAAATTTTACTTATGAGAAACCTATAGAAGAAGACCTTAACAAACTTATTATTAATAATCGTAATAAAAATACTAGCTATTCAATATCAACATAGATTTGAGCCTTAGAAAAATTTCATTCAGATGTAAAATATCAAGGCCTTATTGAAGAAATAACTACAAAAGAAGAATTAGAAAACCAATTATATTGCTTTATTTATTTAATAAAAAAGTAAGATAAAACTGAGTATTATGCTTTCTCAGTTAATAATTGTCTTCATGTTTTAAATTGATATTTGAATAAAAAATTAATACTTTCTAAGTCAATCAATATTTTAGACAAAAAAGTATATTATAAGCTATGGTAAATTTTTAATGGTAAAGTAAAAAATCTAGCTAATCAAGGTCTTACAAAACATACTGGAAGTATAAGTTTTACTGAAGAGGAAATTTTACATATTATGAATTATCTAATTATAACTGGGGATACTCTAACTGGTTTATTATATTGGATGTTTTTTTTAATACAATTAATTCTATTAAGATTACATGGTAGTGAATACTTTAATTTATAATATAATAGTTTTTCACGAAAAAATAATTTTTATAAAGGATTTAAAGTAATTCTTTATAAATCTAAAACTAATCAATATGGTGTTAATAATATTAAATCATAAGGTAAAAAATTATTTATTTCTAAAATACCTAAAATTATTGAAATATATAAAAAATATTTTACTAAGCATTCAGTTCAAGTAAGCTCAAATTTTTATTTGAAACTATGCAATATTATGAATGTAAGTATTAATATAAATAATTTTGAGTAAATTTATTCATTGCAAGTGTGATATCATCACCTTCTTTTTGTCACCTATGTCACACTACCTCCCTTTTTCATTTTTCATATATATTCTAGAGACTTAGAAATTTTTCATATGTAAAATCCTATTTGTCACATATGTTAGTATCATATGATTTAGAGTTATGTTAGGATTAGGGTAATATATATATATATAAAGGTAATGTATAAGGAATATCATCTTCATGATGAATAAATTTACTCAATAATTTTAATTAGAATTTATTTTTATTAAAATAATTATTTTTAATTTAAAATTTTAATATAGTTGAATTCAATGGACAATAGTATTATAAAGATCAGATTTCTGAAAAAAAACTTAAATTATTTATAAAATAAATAGCTATCTATACAGATATTAATTTGAATGATCATAAAATTAGTAATATTTAGAACAAAAAACTTTTGTTTAAATATTAAAAAGGTTAAATTTTTCTAATACCGAATGTATGACAAGTTCAAAACATAAATTTGAACAAAGTTTGGCAAGATATGAGTGATCAGAACCTGAAATGCAATATAATAATACAATAAAACTTACTTAAACATTTGGATTTAAAACTGCAGATAATGATAATAAAACAAGTATGTAAAGTATATTTATTCTTCTAAAATTATTAAAATATTAATTTTTATTATTATTATATAAATAGCATCAACAAATTCTTTATCGACTTCAAATTCCCTATTATCTTCAAACTATTCTATAACAATACAAGATAGATTAACATTAGCAAAGTTATTTATTAATAATAAATTTCGTATTATATATATTTTTTATTATTATTAAATTAAGAATTATTAATTTATTTTTTAAAAAAATAGATAAAAGTATAATTATTGATTATTTTAACAACCACTTCAAGAATTAAATAAAATTTAAGATCAACAAAATCATCTGCAAGGATTAAAAGAATTAGTTTCAAAATTGATTACTGATAAAATTTTTATTAATTCTATAATTATTTTTAATAATTCTAACGCTAATAATTAACAAATGTATAAAATATTATTATGTATTTTATTACTAGCTTAAATATATATTATATAGTTTATTATCAATATAAAAAGTTAATTTGTAGTTTATTTGTGATATTATAAATAATATTAAAAAAAAAGATTGTTTACATCATATTGGTGAGTACAATAATTATATGTGAATGATTATAAAGATAAATGTAAATATTTAATCAAATATACTTTGTGGTTAAGGCCTATTAAGTCTATCTCCTTGCATTTTTTCACATAGAATCGAAATATACTTCAGTAATATTGTCTAAACTAGTATTGCTAGAAATGTTAGACATATTTGATCAATTATTCTAAAGATTTCTAATCTCTGATACACTTGTATTACATTTTATATATGCAGTAAGCTTCTGTGATAATAAGAAGAAGTTAACCCATTTAGTGTTCTGAATTTTTGGTCTTGTCTATAAGTCAAGCAAGAAATTGGTAAAACTATTTTTTGTTCAGCATAAGTTTCATAGCTATTTGAACAATCATAATAACTATATGATATCGATACCAATTTATCTTTCTTTGAGTGTGAAAGAGATTGAGATGAAATCTCTAGCTAAAGACATTTTATTTCAGCCTCTTCTCATAATATATGCTGTTTATATTGCCAGATTTTATATTCCCTACTATCAATAGATTGAAGAATTTCTTCTCTTCTTGCATGTTCATTTTTTATTGATCTATCAATTCACTAAGGAGTATAATACATCTCTTAAAGTGGTTATCTTGATTATTATGAAAATCTAAATATCTTTCAGGTATAAATATTAGGGAGTTATATATACTACAATATATATAATTTGTTTTTCTTATGCTAAGATCAGACTCTTTACCTATTTTTTCCGTATATTACAATATATCCATTCTTAGAAAGGATTCTTGGATTCTCTTTTGAGTATTTTTCTAAATGGATCATGAATACAAGAGCACCACATTTCTGGTGTTTCATGGTTATGTCTCTTTGCTAAAAGACCTATTGCAGTACTTATTCTTCTATATTCTTCAAAGTTTACATTACTAGAATAAACTTAAAATAGGCTCTACTATCCAAATCCATATTTAGAAGCGTTTAGGAAGATTTACACTTTTTATTGATTTACAGATATTTTTAGCAGTTTGTAACAAGTATATTATAATAAAATATCAGATTCATTTTTATTTGATACTGGAGGATTTTATTAGTTTGCGAATCACTCATGATTTAAATGCTATGCATGAATTACTTTTATTTAACAATACAGATACACATGAATTAAAAAACTAGGCCCAATGTGGGCAAAACTTTATTTTGTTTCAACTGCGTCATGTTTACAATACTACATATAAAAAAAGTGCTAAACTTTACATCATGGCTCGATCTAGAAATTCGGGTATCATATGATGTTAAGCTAACTTGGCGCGATATCAGGTGATAAGTATGAAGATTCTTCACGGTTCTTTATTAATATACTGTACATGCGAGCAATGAAAAATAAATACAAAGTTCAGGACGTAGCCCATAGTACATGACATCTATCTAACGTACAAGGGTGAGCGAAACCTATTCCTTAATAAAATTTTCTGTCCTTATTCTCTTACTAGCAGGAGAGTCATCAACTTCTACCCTATCTTTTAACAAACCAATGATTACTTCCATAACCTTTTTAACACCTCGGCAAACACACCATCTTCTATAATTTCCTTAGTAAGGGCGATGTGATAATCAGCTTTCGTGCAATAATTCCTCTCTGGCGTGTACATGATGAAGTGTCAATCTGTGGAATATAGATGAGAGTTAGTAACATCTTACATTACGCAATCGTGGCTAAAAAAATCTCACCTATTGTAACGATCCCACAGAGGTAATCGAAGTATCCTCAAAAGCTTCAGGCGCCTTTGTTTTCTCTTATTCGTGTGGTAGAGCTTTTGAGTTGCATCACGTTCTGTATAATACCCAAGACCTCCTGGTCTTCCCTTCGGTGATGAAAATAAATCTAATTGCGTAATCGACTCATCCTATTGCTTCTTCGCCAACCTCAAACTGTCTCTAGGGAGATTCCCTTCTTGTGATAATGTAAATGGCAGAAAGCGACACCAAAATTCCATAGAGAACTCTGTGTAATACTTTCCCTAATAAGCTCCTTTTCTGACGAGATCCATCCAAATAGCTACGTGTCGTCTAATAAAATGATAAATTATTAGCTATTAATCCTATTATTATTTCGCAGAAATTTCTTTCATGAAGTAGTACATCATCTCTACTACTTACGTAATGAGCTCTTGTAAGATTGATAAATTTTCATTGCACTGCTCCCCACTGAAGTTTGAATATTTTCGATTAATATTCCCAGCGACCTCTCCAAAATTCTTTCTTTTGCCTTTTTAGATGGCCATAGTATTCAGCATTTCGTTCTTTACGCTTATTAATAAAGAGGCGGTCCTGTGAATCAGTCCACTGGATAGTCAGCATATTTTTTATGGTAAAAAATGTTCGTAAAAAAAATATTGATGAAATAATAATGGTGGCTTGGTTGCTACCAAAATCTGATTAGCGGATCATTTCATGACCAAATATTTTGCATGTAAAGCATAAAATACAGATTGAAATTTTTTAATTATTATAAGAAAATAAGCTATGTTACATAATTTTTTTACTATATAAATTAATTCGATCTAATGAAAGCAAGACTAAGCACATCCTTCACATAACCAATTAATTTTGACATTAAATCATCAAACAAACATTGGAGGAAATGAATTCTCATAATCATCATTAAAATGACTAATAAATTGGTCCACTTGTTGCTGTTCAGCTAATCCAACATAATCTCTCAACAATCTTAGTCTATTGCGAATATCCATATTGAATAATTCTTGTTCGGATAAATCATCGATAATTTCTGACATTCTATCTTCATTTATTTCAATACGTTCGAAAAATTTTGTTTTCTTAAGAAGAGGAGGTACAGAAACTGTTGTGTGGGTAACCAACTTTCCTAACCAACCATTAAGTCTATTGGTTTCTTCAAGCACGATCTGTTTAATTACTGCTAAGGCCACACCACGGTTATTGATTTTACAAATCGCCATTGTTTGTTCATCGTCTACTATCAGGAAGAGAAATAAGATCCAATTGTCACCGCAATCAGTAAGAACAGTCATTGAATGTGTTGGATGGAGTTTATCAATCAGAAATAATTCTCCCATGGCTTGGCTTTCTTTGAAATTTGTAAATTTTATTTTTGTTTCAATCCAGACGACAGGCGTTGCACTTGGGCCGATGGAAATATCACAACCACCTTTTATAATAGTATTTGCTCCTTCCAAATGTATTTGAATTTTTGTTTGTGAGTGGACATCTTTCACTTGACAACCTCCTGGCAATTTTAATGCTTCCTTAAACCATTTAACAACTCTGTCCATTTGTGATGGTTCATCTTTATTTTCGTCCCATTTGAATGGAGAACACGATATGGGTTCAAGTGAATTGAAGTCATCCGCACATAGCTGATTAATAGATAAGTGATAAGTGATTAAGGGTTATAAATAATACAATAATCTGATAAGAAACTTACAACAATAGTTCTCATCCCAATCTTATTCATAATTTGTTTAATTTTAATATCGGATAGATTTGATGCAGAGATCACCTCAGGATTTTTTTGGGAAAGTTCTTCACGAACAGCACTTCTTATAATCTCTCTTAAATCTTCTTTCTGAAACCCTTTTTTGGGGGGGAAAGAATGTTAGTAAATTCCGCAAAAAAGGTTAGCGCTTCACGTTCGAGTTGACCAATCATTACGACATAAAGGCTTACCTTGATGTTCATCTAAATTGGGTTAGAATATTAGATTATCGAAAAAAGTTAGTTTATTTATTATCGTTATAATTCGAGCACGCAATAAAGTTCAAAAAAAAGTTTTAATTTTACCTAATAGAAGTGTATTAAGGGAAGCTTTAATTTCTTCTTCATTTCCTTCGAAATATTCAAGTCGGTTCTTCATATCTATCCTTAAAAGTCGACCTTTGATTGTACCACGCATCTTGCTGTCGGTGAAAAGATTTTCTAATTTCAACTTTGCGTTCTTCCACTCGTTATCCATTATCTGTTATTATTAAAAGTAAAAAAATTTTTTTCTAGGTAGAAGTAAATATAATAAAAGCCGATTTTCGACTACATATATATATGATTCGGAATAAACTTTTATTAAACTTCATTAATTATTTGGAACGCGTTGTAAGTCTAAACTTTGTTAAACTTTATTGATTGTTAGTTGAGAACACGTCTTGTAAGTTCGAACTCAATATCGTATCATCGGCTGATAAAATACACTTATTAATCTAGACATCTAACCCTACCTAATATCATTAAAAAATCGAGTCATAGTGAAATGTTTTGATTATACATGTATACATTATATAATTTTTTCACTGATTAATAAGGTATATTTTAAAATAATTGTTATATAATTGCTTTCCTCTAAGTATTCAATTATTCTAGTAAAATCTTTTAAGATACTTATTAATTTACTTATTATTTTCTATTCATTATTAGTTAAATTTATATTCTAACCATTTTTTATCTTATCATATATTAGAATTAATCAAGATAGATGTTAAAATATCAATAAGTTTTTAATTTTTATTATGCAAAGTAGTTTAAATTTATTATATTTCTATATTAATAATAATTTGAAGATACTTATCATTTTTCTTCAATTTCTATATAATAATAGAATTATATTATTTTATTATAAATTGTAATTAATTATTTTTACAATATATAGAATATAAAATTGTTTAATTTTTATTTTTTAATTCAAAAAAATTGTAACAAATTAATAATTAAATTATAAACTAAGATATTTAAACTATAAATTAGTATAATAATTAATATAATACTTTAATTTATTAATTTATAAAATGAAAATAAAGTTATAAAATTATTACAATTATAATTAAAAAAATTAAATTAAATAATACATATTCTTAAATAGATATACTAATTAAATTTTAATGATTTTACTAGTTTTTTTTATTTATTTTAGTATTATAAAAAAATATATAAGTCTTTTAGCTCTTGCAAATAAAACTTTAACAGTAAGTAAACTTTTTTCTATAACTAATTGTAAGGTATATATTATATAGGATAATCATATAAATTTACTCATTAATTTTTAGCTTGAATATTTTAATTATTATTAGTCATTATTATAAAAACCTTATTATTTAGATTCCAATCAGAAATAATTTTACATATAATTCTACAAATATTAGCACTAGTATAGGGATAAGATATATATTTGACTGATAAAATTATTTCATAAAACTTTAAAATTATTATCAATAAAAAAGTATGTAATACCAATGTAACTAAATCTATTTTAAGCTATTTAACAATCTGTTATTATAGAATAAGAAAGAATATTTATTAAATATTCTTGTTAAGAAAACTTTAATTTGATTATATGTTTCATTTAATAATTAATTAAATTATTTTATTACTTAGAAATTAATAATTTAGATCAAACTCATAAATAAATTTAATAATCCTTTCATTTTTGTATATATTATAATCCTTAATTAAAATTCCAATAAATTTCCAGTTTTAATTATTTTTAATATTTGGATTATTTCATATTATCTCATTTATATAGGGCTGTATTATCTAATTATTATTTATATTTCATTTATTTTTTTTATGACTTTCTTTAATAATTTGATGTATAACAAAATAAACAATAAAATTGCTAGGTAAATTATCAGATCCTATAAAATGATCATATAATTCTATACCATTTTTTTGTTGAACTTGAACTAAACACCTAACATTCCTTTTGTATGTCCATTTGATTTATATTGATTGAAATAACTTTATATTCAACTTTTTTCTGTAGCTTAACATTTGGGATTAAAACTAGCTGCTCAGTTATTTTTATTTAAATCAATTTTTGCTGGAATTTTCTTAACTTTCTACTGTTTCTATTAGTTTCCTGCTGACTATTTGTGTTTGTATCTGATTACAGGCTAAATGTTGTTAGTTTGATAATTTACATACTCTTTGATTTGGCCTTTTTGATCCGCCTGCTCTAGGAATCAAGGTTTCTAGCTGCGGAATCTCTGTAAATTCCTCACTGGATATTATTATAAAAGACTAGACTAAAACATAAGTGAGTAAATAATACCCTATTTTACTTATTTTAGTTTAGCGCGTCATTTATTTCGCGTTTAATGATCTTCTAATTTCTAAGTTACACAAATTAACCGTATAACAGATCCGTAATTCCTTATCCATCAGCTAAAATTGATATGCAGAAATCCGAGATTTTGTATTCACGGATTTGACCACTATCCTCCACTCTGCTTTGGACAAATAAAGTTAAAGCTGAAATCAAGCTTTATTAACAATAAAAAAATTTTTTGATCGTCCATTATTAAATTATTAGTAATACACAGATTGCACGAATCATCATTTTTACGTGAAATTACATATTACTAAAGATGGTTACTCGGTCCTGCAGATTTGGTTTAAGACCCAAATTTGGTTTTATTTCAATCCGACAATTAAGAATTTTGTGACCGAAACCAGTATTTTCTCGGTCTTTTGCTAATTTGGTCTTAGAAAATGTATCGGCCCCTTTACCAATCGGCTGCGTCAAAAATTTCAGGTTGCAGATCATTATTTTTTTTTCTATAAAGACCGAAGACATACTACCCATAAAAGTCAAAATTGACCTTCTAAATCTATTTTAGTAAACTTATAGACAAAATTTTAAATTGATAAACATTTGTGCGTCACTGTTGAATTTCAATTTTCGTTTGATGTGTTTAAGATAACAATTAAAAATATAATGTATTTATATACAAAAATAAGGTTTATTAGTAGAATTTTGCATATATCCAAGATTAATCGATAGGCAAATTTACCCTGCAATCAAAATTAATTATCGGAATATCTGATTATGGCAACCGAAATATGTCTCAATGATCATTAGATCACTCAATTCAGCAATATAAATAATCTCGCATTTCCATCTTCACTCTCAACAATTTATCAAAAAGATAAAAAATAAAAACATTATCTATATAAAACTTTCATTTTTACACTTACCTTCTTCCTTAAGACATCATGAAATTAAATCTTCTTCTCGCAATCCTCTTGACGCTTGTCGTTATTTCCCAAGCAGCTCCTACAGGAACCATTGAAGAAAGAAGCGATTGTCCTCCTTACACGGAAGCTGCTTCAAGTTGTGGTATTGGACATTAACACTACAAAAAGTACATTATATTTTCAATTTCTTATTATTTGTTCCTGATTTTGAATTTCTGAAAGTAACCCGTATTTTACATTTTGTTTCAGATCTCGTTTTTATATTTAATGATATGCAGAATCATTACGGCACATCATTTAGTACATAGTTTTTGAATTTTTGTTTGTAAAATTTTGTTTGTTATTTTGAAAGTGACCCTAAAAATTATTAATCACATGTGTAATATACAAGACCTGTTCAATGTTAAAAAATTTTTTTATCGCTTCTTTTATTAAAATAGAGAAAACAATTCCTCAATTCCTTATGAAACTTCATATAGACTAAATAAAACACGCAAAATATTTATTTACAAAACTTAAAACAGAAGAAATGAAAGTGTAAAATGTGAAAGCATCAAAATTTAAATCTTTTTATACAATTATAATAATGAGATTATTTTATAATATTTAGCATAAATTTGTTCAAAGTTCTGTCCTAATAATAAGCGGTAAATTGAAGCATGGAAGGTGCAACAGGCTGTGATAATTAAATCCTAACTGTTAAACGTAACGATGTATGAGGGTGCACACTGTGTCCCATGTGTAAAATACAAATTCTCAAAAATTAATACCTGTAAATCGTCCAAGATTAGATTCGTGCAACGCTATATTATTTTATTAATTAATGCTTATAGAAATAAATAAATAATATTTACTGCATAATTGAAAAATAATAATTATCAATTTATTCATTTAAGTTAAATTCGATCAAAACTTACTATATTGTTAAATTCAATTGAAACATTATTATTTTCAATAAACTTTATAAACTATCGAAAGTAGTCATAATCAATCAATCTGATTGGTCGGATATTCGAGATGTATTCGCAATTTTCTATGTATTAGGGGGCAACGATTTATTTCAGAGCAAAAGATATCTCAATTCTCTGGCTAAGATAGATCGAAAGATAAGGTAAGTTAAGTAGTTAAGTAATCATTTATTGTCCATTCGTACCTCACTTCGATCATCACGGATTTGTATCGAGACGAAAATTGAAACGGAACCTTGGTTGATCCTGGAATGCATCGAACTTTCCCATAATACTAACACATGATCCAGATTTCGTGATGCTATCATCGATTCTAAGAGATTTCCTATATTAAATAAATCCTTTTTAAATGATAAATTAATTTAATAATTTTGGCCAAAATTATAAACGCATAATTACGCATGCATAATTTGGTATTTACACAGTATAATCCTGGATACTCTAGCTACTATACTTCACCTCATAAAACATCACATGTAACTAATACATATACTGTATGATCATTTATTTATATTGTACGTATATGTGAAAAATAGAGACTATCAAAGGTAATATAAATAAAAAACCATGAAAAAAATAAATATCGTACAGCGAAGCGGTCAAAAAAGGCAAAAAAAGCGAAAAAGGCGAAAATGACGAAATGGTGGCTAACCAAGTGAAAGATCAAGAATCGTATAGTAAACTAGCGAAAGACTTGTATAATAAAGCGTGCGTTGCTGAGCATCAATTTTGTCGTTGAGTAAGCAAGTCACGAATACACTAGCAAGGATGATATTGATAAATTTTCTTGCAACATAGCAACAATACTTGCAAGAGATAAAGAGGTAGTTGCAGTATGGTTGGTACCTACACCCAGTAATGTGTATTGGAAGCTGGAAGCACATTTGGACTTCCAAATCTTCCAATTCCAATCATACTTCCAATTCCAATAAATTTTTATTGGAAGTTTGGAAGCATATTATCACGTGACATATTTTTTATCCAATAAAATCAAATGAAATTTTATATCATTGAACTTGCAAATAAATATACGAAATTATATAAATTAATTTAAATTTTCATTTCTTTTTATAATAACTAATACAAGAATCGTAATTACAAAGTAATAAAACGAATTTATTTATTTTTTTTTTTGTTAAATTCCAAAAACAGAAAAAAAATTTAAAGAACTTATTTGAAAAGAAAGTAAAAAAAGTAAAAAAAAAGAAAAAAAATTTTACTATTAAAAAAAGCCCTTAAAGAATCCAACCTATTCAAGAGAAAGAACTGTTTCTAAAGAATCTTTTTATATATACCAAAACAAAATTTCTTCCATCTAGCAGATAAAATTCATATCTACTCCTAAAAAAAAAAAAGAAAAAGGTTAGTAAAAATAATGAATTTCTTAAAGAATTCCCAAATAAAGACTTACCTATCTGAATAAAAATAATAAGGGGTATCTGATAATTTTTCTTTAGTTCAAATTTGAGAAGTAGAAGTTTTACTATTATTATCTTTTGGCTGGCAGAGTTTCCTATTTCCTCATTTTGACAAGAATGAAAGATCCGCTCCTAAAAAAAAGAGAGTGAGTTAGTAAAAAAAAGAATTATCCTAAAAAAAATCCCTTAAAAAATCATCTGAAAGACTTATTTTATCCAAAAAAAATAAAAAATCTGTTCCTAAAAAAAGAAAGGGAATTAGAAAAATAGATGAAGTAAAATAACGAAATCTACTTAAAGAACCTCAGAAGAAGGCTTACCTTTTCTGATGAAAATGAAAGATTCCATTCCTAGAAAAATGAAAAAAGTTAAAAAAATAAAGAAATAATAAAAAATCCACTTGAAAAAAGACTTACATATTCTAAAGGAACGAAAGATCCATTCCTAAAAAAAGGAGAAATATTAATAAATAAAAAAAATAAACATTTTGAAAACCTTCTGAAGAAGCCTTAAAAGATTAACCTTAAAGACTCAAAGCGAATGCCCTATATAATAAAAAAAAATTAAATAAAAAAATTAAATAAAAAATTTAAATTAAATAAATATTTATTACATTGTAATTTCAGTCTTTGCGTTAGATATTATTAATAAAAAAATGAAAAATTTAATTAAAAAATAAGTTAATTATTGAAAATTAATAAAATGAAAGAAAAACAAATAAAAAGAAATAAAACACTTACCTATTTAAAAAAAGAATTAAAGATATATATATATATATATCAAAAATTAATAAACGAAAATATAAAAAAAAAATTAAAAATTAAACAAAAAAAAAAAGAATTAAAAAAATTATATATATCAGAAAAAAAATTAAATGAAAAAAAACGAAAAAAGAAAATTTAGAAAATTAACAATGTAAAAAACGAATAAAAAAAAAATAAAAAAATAGAGAAAACAAATTAAAAAAAAAAATAAAAAAATAAAAAATATAAAATAAATTAAAATAAATTAAATATTAACAAAAAAAATAATGAAAATAAATGAAAAAAAAAAATTAAAAAAATTAAAAAAAAGGATCATTCGAAGTGATCGATAATCAAAATTGATGAATTTCAAATGAAAACTATATATTGAACGAAAAAACTGCCAATTCTTCTACATTTAAGTAATCAGGAGCATTGAGAGTTGAATTGAATAAATTTTTAAGCTTCATTTTGCTTTTTTGTCTTTTGCTGAATGTATATATTTGTTTAAAAGATTACTTTTCATATTGATATTTGAATTATTTCTTAACTCCTCTTCCTCTTCTAATCGTGCTAACTCTTCTTCCTTTAACATTTCTTTTTACTCATTTAATTCTTGTTCCCAATGTTCAGAAGTAATAAAAGTATTATCTTCATCATTATCATCAATTTTCTCAACAAGAACTTCAGAATCAGTTTCAATTAGAGAAGCATTTGAATCTAAAAATTTGTTGTAATTCTTTTTCTCTTAATGAAAAGTTAATAGATGCCTGAAGTTGACTCATTGCTAATACTTTATCATTCTATTAAAATAAAATAAAAATAATAAATATTTGGCAAACAAATATAAACAAAGATACATTATCAAATAAATAAAAAGATCCGCTATCAAAATAAAGAAATAAAGAATTCATCAATAAAATAATTTCGCCATCAAATAAATTAAAAAGAGTATGAATAACCTGTTATCAAATAAACAAATAAAGAAATCCATAATCAAATAAAAAGAAATTAATAAACTATTATTAAATAAATTAATAAATTGCCATCAAAAAAAATTAAATAACTGTTATTATAATTAAACATAAAATTAATTTACCTTTAATCTATTACGACGAATTGTATGTAAAAAACTTATGGAAGATCATATTCATTCAACAGAAGTTGCATTTACACACATGCCAAAAAGTTTTAAAGCAACTGCAACTAATTCTTTATAATCCTCTTCTACATATCCCCAAAATTTAAAGGCATTATCTTCAAATTATTCAAATGTTTTATTATTAAATGGTTCAACTTTCTGACGAAAATTCTCAAAGTCTAATAATAATCGTAATAGGCATTTTCTAAATTATGCTTTATAATAATATATCAAATACTGTCTCAGAGAAGTAAATGACAAATTATCAAGTTCAGAATTAAACTGATATTTTAGATGAAGTACAAAGGAAAGTAATAATAATAGTTGCTCCCATTAGTTCTAACATTTTTTTAATTGATTAATCATTTGATTTTCTAAATCTAATTTGAAAAATGTTTCCAAAATTGCATAAAATAACCAAAGGCATGAAGCACTTCAAAAAGACATATTTTATCACATTATAACTTATTTACAACACCGTAATAAGGTAATAAAATATTTTGTAAAAGTTCAATTTTTTTCCACCAATCATTATCAAGAAGTATTTGACAAAATTCTGGATTTAGATAAAGTTCATTGGTATTTTTTGAACTAATTTGTGAACATTCGTAATGAATTGCTAAATTCTAAAAATTAAATAAAAAAAAATAATTATTATAATACATTGATAAAATTGCATTTTTTCAGCGATAGATTTTCCTTTTATGTTTGCTACATTATTAGTGGCGTAAAAATGAGTGAATGCAATAATTATGTTGAATTGTCAATCATTCGCATTCTTGTTGGAAGTCAAAGCTTCAGCTTCATCCATTTTGTCTGACCAAGTCTATTTATTTTTTCTTTGAGAGATAGAAGAAGTATTCGTTGGTTTTGATTCGCTGATATTATTTATTTGTTTTGCATGCATAGAGTCTTTTGTTATTTGAAGGGGAATAGGTTGAATTGTTTTTGTAATGTTAGAAGTTGAAGAGACAATATTGTCTATTTCATATCTAAAGATTTAGTTGTGCTATCTTCAGTATTATTAGGAGGTGTTTGGTTATTATTGTTAATAGTAAGAATAATATTTTCAATAATTTTGTTAATAATTTTTGGAGAAGAAGTTTCCATATTTTCTAGAGTAAATTTTTGTTTTTTATTGTTTGTCAAAAGAGTTTCTAATAAAGTTTGTTCGTTAGACTCTAAACTAGAATTCACAGACTATTCACTGTTATTTCTTTGTATTGTTTATTTATTTTTATTGTACGGTTGTAAGTTATTTTGAATATAGTTTTTTATTCTGATTTTTGACATGATAGTTACAGGTGAAAGTTTGACCTACCTGATTGAACCAATAGATGATGAGATATTTCAAAAAGAATGATCAAGTATAATTCCATAGATCATTACCAAACGAAGTCATAATTTTTTAATGCGAATTAGCGATTGACTGACTGTAATTACAAAAATGATAAAAACTATAAAAACTATCATAACGACAAAACTGATGATAATGTCATTAACGAATTTAAATATGTTTACATAATTAATGTGATTTACTTAGTTAAACTTATTAATTAAGTTAACAATAATTATAAGGTTTCTGTAATTCATTAAGTTGTACTTTATCTTAATTTAGTAATAGAGTTAGATCCAAAGTTTTATATAAATAGAAAAGGAATTTCATGTATTCTCATGAGTTAGTTTAAGTTAATCTTTAGTAAATTATAAGTCAGTTAATTATTCAGTTAATTAAGCTAGATAGTCTTGATATTAATTATTAAATAGTTTTTCTAATACAGTTTTGATATAGTTTAGTTTATTGTTTATTCTTTAATTTTGTAAGTTCGCGAATAAGAGCTTATTTAAATTATTGAATGGTATTGATCCCAATTTCTCTAATTAATAAAATCAACCTTTTATCTTATAACTTTAATTAGTTAACTCATAACATAAAATCCAATCCATCTTATAACTCTCCTATATAAACATATATATTGATTGTAGTGATTTACATTGATAATTCTATTGACACCAATAAGACTTTAGAATTGTTGACATAAATTGTTATCCTTCAGATATCTAAAATGTTGCTATACGTGTTGAAGTCTATTTTTCAGTCGGTAGACTTCGCAATTGACTTATATAACAATATATACTACAATATATGTAATTTGATGGAAGACCATGGACTTTATCATGTTCATATACATAATTAAGTAAATAAAATATAAGTAAAATAAATATACTAGAAATAATAGAAATACGTAAAATAATGAAAATATAAAATATAATAAAAATAATAATAAAAATTAGAATAAGTATAACACTAAATATTCTTAAACTTTGTTTAATTTATAAAATTAGAATTATCTTCAGTATAGTAGCGGTCATAAGTATCTGACTGCCTCTAACTCTGGCTACAAATAAGTAAATTCAAAATTTTTTTTTTATTTAAAAAATACATAACCAACTAACTAAAATTAATACATTGTGTAGTCACC
>CAJVPQ010001886.1:0-15950 GCA_910591825.1 Funneliformis caledonium
TTAGTAATTTATTAATCTACAAAAAAAAAATATTAGTTAAATAAATTTTAAATAATAATTAAATTATAAAATAAACTTACATATTGCTTACTACAAAATAGCCAGTTATTATTATTAAAAAAAAAAAAATAAATAAATTTAAAAAATAAATAAATAAAGAATTAAAATCCACTTACCAATAAATTTAATAATCGCTAAGAAATTTGTTGCCATCATCCTGAAATAATATAATTTTAAAAAATAATAAATAAACAAATAAAACAAAAGAAATTAACAAATAAACAATAAATTACTTATCATAATCATTAGTAATTTATCCAAGCTACAAAAAAATAAAAATTAAAATGATATTAATTAAATTTAATAAAAAATTAAATCCCAATCTTTTATTACAAACAAAATCGCTAATTAATATTAAAAAATAAATAAATAATAAATTAAAAAAATAAACAAATAAAAAAATTAAATTAAAGCGACTTATCGCTATAGTCACTAATCGCTAATTTTACAATTTTCAACCGATCCTGAAATATAGAAATTTAAAAATTAATAATTCTAATTTACACACATTTTGACACTTTCTCCTTTTATTTCGCCTTACCACCTTACCACCTTATCACTCCACAGCCTTCCACAGCCTACTACTTATCCTATTACCTCTATTGCCTCCTATTGCTTCTACTGCTCTAATTCCCTCTCATCTTACTACTCACTTAATTAGACACGAACCCTAAAATAAATTAAAAATATATTAATAAACAGCAAAAAAAAAGAAAATAAACAAATATTTAAAAAAAAATATTAAAAAAAAATATTTACTTACTGCAGCCAAAGTTGGTAAATTTGCTTTCTTCAGTTCTAAAGAAAGAAGTTTACAATGTATTTTGGCAAAAAAAGATTATCAATTTATTAATTGATAATTAATTTAAGATCTGAATTCAGATCTGACGGATCTGATCTGAATCCAATTTGAATCTGATAGATCAGATCTGAATCTGAATCTGAATCTGACAGATTAGATCTGAATCTGAATCTGAATCTGAATCTGATGGATCAGATCCAATCTGAATCTGAATCTGAATCTGAATTAGATCTGAATCTGATAGATCTGATCTGAATCTGTGCAAAATATTACATAAAACTCATAATTAAGTCTGAATTATAACTAGAGGTGCAACTTTATCCTTCCACATGGGTTATAATATTATGTTATAAGTCATATGATATGCATCTAAATAACACATGTCACAATTTTGACATTTGACATAATGCTAGCTAATGTTATAATTACTGACATTTGATGCAATCTGTGACATATGACGTATAGTATTTGACATAACTTGATAATAAATTTTATCATCTTATTGTTTAAAAAAATACTTTTGTTAAAATTTTATAAATGTAAATTAATTTCATACTTGCGGAGTACAATACATTATGCTGATCACATTTTTTAATAATCATAGCAAATTCAATAAACGTGAAATTTACTTCTTTCTTTTTGTTTTACATGTTACAATCTATATTATTATAACAGAAACAGCTAGAAGTGATATATAAAAGTGCAGTAATGATACTTTATCTGAAACTCCTTCTTTACGAAAGAAAGCTAATAGAGGAGGCCCAAAATTTGACGAAGTACAGCAATATTATACTCAAGGAGAAGAATTAAATTCAGGTCATTATAAAGCTACATATTATTATTATAAAAAGAAGTAGTTAAGGGGAAGTTTAGTAGCTTTAAAAGCTCACTTAACAAATTAATGTTTGGCATGTCCTGAAGATATTAGCAAGTTTTGGCATGATAAACTTGCTAAAAATATAGTGAATTATACCTGAAAGATGTATTTTTCATAGGATCAAACTCAAGCTCTAAAGCTCAATATAAACAAACCAAAATTGTAAACCATTTTAGTTTAGATGAACCACTTCCCCCTGAAATAAGTAGCTGTATTAATTACTCTTTATTAATAGTATAAGTGATAGTCGAGATTCCTTTTGAAGTCATTAAAAATCCATTTGTTTTAGATTTATTTAAAAATTTAAATTCAGCATATGTCTCACCATCTCGAATCATCTATCTGGTAGACTTTTAAATGAAGAAATTTCACGTGTTAATAATAAGATTATTTCTAAGTTGGAGATGGCAGAAAATTTAACTTTAAGTAAGAAGTTTTAATTTAATTTTTAAATTATGTTGATTATTTATTAATTTCTATCATTTATTTTATAATTAGCATTAGATGGTTGGATATTCAAATGAAATGAATTACTTTATAATTATGTTGTAACAGCTTTTAATAGAAAAAAATATTTAGTTGCTTTATATAACTATTCTACTGAATTACATACAGGAGAATTTCTTGCCTCAGAAATATTAGATATTATAGAGACAATCAGTTTAGACAAATTTACAGCTGTTGTCACTGAAAATACTTCTAATATAGTCATATTGGGATATACAATATGCAGCTTATACTATTAACTTGATAGCAGATGATTTAGTAAAACTTAATAATATAAAGAAATTTATTTCAAATTGTGGAATAATTATAGAATTTTTCAATAATTTATATCAAGGTTTTGCAATTTTAGCTCAAGGTTTAAAAGAGATGAAGATTAATATTGAGAGATTATAAATATGATATAAAACTAGATGGGATTTATTATATATGATAGCAGATTCAATTTTACGTGCATGTCTTATTTTTGACTAAATAAGATATTTTTTTAATTATTTATTAATATTTTTTATTTTACAATAATAATTCTAATAGTTAAATACTATAGATTTTATTACAACATAATGGTATTGTCACAAACTCAAATGTTTATCTCTTAATTCAAGATGATGAATTTTTTATGAAGTATTATCATATTCATTCAATTTGGACTTCCATCAAGAAATGCATTAATATTGTTGAAGCAAACTCAGCTTCTTTAACTAATTATTTTGTGCAAATAATTAAACTAGCAATTGTTATATTTCACCTTTCTTCATCAAATTCCTTTAAAGCTTCAGCAATTCAAATTTTTAATACTCGTTATCTTGAATTTTAATATCCCATTTATCTTTTATGTTATTTTCTTCATTCTTATTATCGAGATAGTATATATTATTTTTCAGTTAATTTTTAAAATTATTATTATTAAAAAATTATTTTGATTGTTTAGGTTTAGGACTTAATGATGAAGGATTTAGAAATGTAGCAATTACTGTTACAACTCTTTGACAAAATTTAGAATATTCTGAACAAGAATGTAAAGAACTTCTTACTCAGTTTCGAAAATAAGATCAAAAATTTAAGCCTTATGATTTACCTTATGAAAAAAATATGGATACCCCTGAATTATGGTAGGGTTTTATAAGAAGTAAACCATATTATTTACGAGATCTTACACTTTGTCTATTTGGTATTGCTGTTTCACAAGGATGTGAATGAAAATTTTCTATACTTAAATGGATTATTGAAGATAGGCGTACAAGAATTAATGTTCAAAAGTTTGAAAGTATTTCTAAAATTTGTTCTTATTATTTAACAAGCATTAAAAATGAATTATTATATTATGAAAAGCATTTGAATAAAGCAGAATTAAGAGAAGTTGCCAATATTTCAGCAGTTGGTGAAATTATTGCTTTAGATAATAATAATATTATTAATCATATATCATTAGAGAAAAATCAGGTAGCTCAGAAGAGAGAAGGTATACAAGAATATACTACTTTAATATTAGAGAATATTATTGATTTTATATAACCGATCTTTGAAAATGTAGAAAATGTGAATACTAATACTAATGAAGAAATTAATATAGATAGAAATATAGATTTTAATCCTATTGATTTAGTTAATCAAATTTTAGAAAACTAATTAAACTAATTTATTAATTGTTAATTTGTTGTATTAAATTTAAATTTATTGAATAAATTTATAAACCATATGTTAAATTCGCAAGTTTTATTATATTTTAAGTTATGCTAATATAGTATGCATCATAAATTGCAGTATACATCATTATGTTAAATTTACTCTTAAGTTACATGCATCATACGTCTATAATGTGACATGGCTTATGGTTATATCATGTCATTAAGGCTGCATCCTAATCAGTGTTGTCATAAGACATTGATAGGACACTGATAGGATGCTGATGGGACATAGATGGAACAGATAGGACATTTGGAATATAATATGGGACAGGTTAGGACATATAGCTAGGACAACAAATCTCTGGGATATCAAAAATGTACATCACTGCCCTAATTATAACTTAAATACTTTTTCAAGTAACAAAATCAAGAATAATTAAATCAAAAATACTAACTACTCATTAAATGAAAATTTTATCAAGTATAAAATGTTTATAAAAAGGTTTTAACAAGTTACTTCATAAAACATCTGAGCTAGATTCAGTCTTATTTAATAAATGGTTATAAAATACTACAAAGTACATAGAAGAAAAGCATTATCCCTTTTATTCTAAATGGCTAATTCTCAAGAAAAATGATCAAAGCATTTAAATAATAGGTAAATAAAGAGCAGAAGAGAAAAAATATAGATATTAATAGCATTTATAATAATATATAGTATAGATTTCACTAAAATAAATAAAGCATAATAATACTCATTAATGGTTTTTGAGTTTGAGTATTTCCTCCTATGCAATCACTCTAGTAAATATACAAATGTACTGTATAGACTTTATTTAAGAAAGTAATAAAGAGAATCAAGTATAGTAACTATACCTAATCATTTTTACCTATTTTCTGCAATTTACATTTAAACACTTGAATAAAAAACTAAAACACGCAAATATCCTGACTTGATAAAAACATGGTCCTCTAGTTAATCCATATATACATACAAATAAATAAATAATAATATGACAATATATTATCTCTGATTAAATCAGTATTGTTAATCCCTTATTAGATAGCTTAATATATATCTATGTCACATAATCACTTAGTAAATAATGATAGTAAACTATAGTAAGCAATTATTATAGCAGATAACTCTTTTACTTTACTTAACAATAAACATTGTGAATACAATATTTCAAAATACTAATTATAAGGTTCTATAAGAGAGATGCTTAGCCTATTATATATAGAAAATGTACATTATAGCAGCCGTGATCATATTAAAATCTGATTAAATTTATAAAAATTTTTGGCTAGTCAAATTTAATTAACCAATTAAATTTAAAGAATTATAATTTTGAAAATTGATATATTTTATTTTTATTTAATTATCAAATAAAGTAAGAAATTCTAAATTTTTAACAAACAAATCAATTAGCATCTATATTAATAACAGGATAAATTTAATTATATATATAATTATTTTCTTCACTTTTTTCATCCAATATTCTTAAAATCCTAAAATATCACTAGTAAATTGCTTTAATGGTTATTTATTAAATGAAAATTTTATACCTATCTGATATTTTTCAAATTCACATAAAGTCAAATTAGATCTTTTTTTAATCATACTTTATAATAATATATTAACCATTTTGATAGATATATATGATTTAAATTTTTTAATTTTTGATTTAATTTGTCTAAATGATAATCAGGATGAAACATTCAAGATAATAAAAGCAAAGATTGCTTCTAACCATGCCATCATTTTTATAATTATTAAAGCATTTTTTGTTCTAATTCAACATCTTCATATAATTTCTAAAAATTAACAAAGTATTCAAAGCCATAGAAAAATTCATGTAAATGAGTCTTATCATGTAAAATATTAATATATTACAAAAGAGATGAAGAAAAATTTCAAGTTTTTAAATTTAACTCTACCAATTATTATCAAAAAGTATATTAGTGATTTTTTTTGGTAAAGTTAAGCTGGTTTAATTGATTTGATGATTAGTATTACTGATTCAGCTAAATTATCTTATTATTAAAACTTATATGCTAATAGCTAATAAAATAAAATAAATTTATTATAATAAAATTATAAATTATAATTTTTAAAACTTTTATCTGAAATGTTAATTTAGATTTTATAAGTATTTTATAATACTTATAATGACTATTCTAATGAGTATCTCTGAATATCACTAAATGTATATAATCACTATAATTTTCTTTTTGTAGATTATGTAAATTATCAATAAAAATAAGATGTAATTAAAATTGCATTGAAACTTGTTTCTTTAAAAGAAACTGAATCTTTAAATATTTCTAAAACAAAAAAACTCATTTAGTATCATAATATAGAAGGTAGACAATTTCATAATATATTAGACGAAGACGACAACTATTAAAATATATATTAATTATAAAAATACATTAAATCTTTTATTAAATTGCTAATTACCGAGCAGTAGTATAAGCTGTAATACTATCTGTAACTATAACAATTAATTTTACTTTCATTTGTATGCATTCATAAAGCATTTGCTTGATATTCTTCTTTCCTTTTTCTTTCGCTACTAACATACCAAAACTTCACCTTTCAAAGTAACAAAAACTGATTCTAAAATATTTTGATTTAAAATATTTATTTATCTATCAAAAATAAAATAATACTAACAGGATCATTTTGTATTTTATTTTCTAAATCCAATTTTATTTTTTGTGTAGTTTTTTGTAAAATCCAACAATCAGAAAGTTCTAAAGTAAGATTAATAAAACTAAAAAGTTCTTTTATTTCTTTATTTTCCATCCATTGTAAAGATATTTCAGCTGATACTGTTACTTTTAAAACGAAATCATCAAATATCTCTTGATTTTTTTTAGAAAAAGGATGAAAAACAAACTGGTCAAGTGGTCTCAAAGGAGAAGGCATACAAATAACTTGGAGCATACTGCAACAAAACCAGACAAAGTGAACATTCTGTTATGTGATGTAAATGAGAGGCTGATTATGATATAAAATTGACCAGTGTGACTGTTGTGGATTTGTTAATTTTAATGTTCACTTTATCATACCAGAATGTTATAAATATGAACCATAATAGGATTAATATAGGACTACCTCTATATAAAAATAATATATATGAAATTAATTTACATTAAATCCACTATGGAACCCAAGAATTATAGCACTATTAGAAGTATTCTAAAAAAAAACAAGGAGAAAAAATTGCTCTCTATGTTTTTAAAATGAATAACACTCAAACATTCCAGGAATATCTAGATTAAGAAAAAATTACTTATGAAATTTATCAAGAACGAAAAATAATAAACAATAAATGAACCTTAACAACAACTTATGATGAACCAAGAAAGAAACGAAAACTAACGTAAAAGCTTTCTACAAAGGCCTCCACTTATGCTTGAGTGCATTCGTTAAGTTTTGATTCAAAGAGTCAAATATGTCAAAATAATTCCAATTTTTCATAAGCATAAATTTTATTATTTTGATTATTGAATACGTGTTCTTGAAAATATAAATAATACTAAATGCATCAGAGTGATCGCATGGGAGAAAAAATACTCGAACTCAAAGCCATTTATAAGTATAATCTATTCTTTGGTTACTCTAGTGTAAATTTTAAATTTCATTATTTTTTATACTATTACTACTAATAATAATATTTTCAGTGTCATCTATTTAATCCAGTCTTCAATAGCTTTTAGTGTGCTCTTCCTCAGATTCATTTTTCATTTGTAGAAACTTTTCAACGTGAAGGAAGCAATGTCTTTTGTTAACTCACAGATTTCGGTTGCCATTTGATTAAATGAAAATTTCAGATTCAGCTTGGCCTTTTTGTCAAACAAGTTTTTAAAGTTCTTTTCACAGTTTTTTGATGTCTGGCAAATAACTTTGTTAGCTGACTTGTTTACTTGGTTTATTATTATGCTGTTTTGTAGGCTCGATTAAATTGATTATTTTATCAATTTTTTGATTTGCAATACACAGCTGATCTTTGTGATTTTTATAATAAAAGGAATATCCAATTCTGATCAATAATCCAAGAATAAATTCGCTTGTGAGAGTAAACATTTTAAAATGATAAAGTCTATTGGATAGATTTTTGTAAAAGCAGTTTGTGAAGCTTTTTCGTAAAATAGCTCAATTTCGGTTATTTTTTATAACAAACCTTTTTTGAGTCACAATATTCAAACAAAACGCATGAATTTCTGCGTATCAATTATCATTGGTCTTATTTTGTATACAGAGGGAACAATAGTTACATTGTAGTAATACGTCATTGATTAAGTCACTAATCAGCATAGTATATTGACGACTATCAACGAAATAAATGAGAAAATCAGGACTATTAATAATAAAATTAAAGAAACAAAAAAAGCTCTTGGGATAGTTGAAGGGAAGACCATTCTCGCTTTCCTTTATGAAGAAAGAAAAGAGCTGCAAAAGCAGTGGACTGTGCTTTTAGGCCAGCAGACAGGTAATGACTTTATGACTCAGGCGTTGAGACAGAGTAGTGTAGGGTAGATATAGTGATATGCTTCTTGCTTATAAATTTATTCTATTAAGTATTCCATACACACTCTTATTGCTTGCACCTTGTAATATTATCTTAATCCATTTTTTATACTTTCAGAACGTCTCCTAAATGAAGAAGAATATCTGTCATTTATTCTTCCAACCATTATTTATTCTCTAGATGCTAGTACTTCAACACATTCTACATGTAGCGGGGTCTCTGGCCATCAAGAATAATTCCCTGGAATGGATTTCTTGAAGAAGTAACTCAATTCAGCTTCGATCAAAGAGAGCAAAAGTTCAGTAGGCCCCAATTTGTTGAAGGTATAAGAGCTCACGTTGAATATAATGTTAAAACTGCTATGGATTTTAATATCTTTCGTACATTGAATTCGCTTTTGTCCCCAACATTTGAGTTTTTAAAACAAAAAGATTCTGACTTTAATTTTGATGATTCAAACATTGGCCTTGGAAAATCAGATTTTACTTGCCAAAAGTATGATAGTTCTAATGATCATACAGGAAAAAGAATCATAGAAATCAAAAGAGACTGTGTTATGACACAGTTACGTGAGATTAGTTTAAGTGAATTATTTGATGAACACTTTACTGGTCATGCACGTGGCGATTTGGTTAACGTAATTAGTCAGGTTTACAACTATATGATCGTGGACAAATTACAATATGGCATAATTGCAACCTATAATTACCATTGGTTCTTTCACCGTCCAAATGCTGATCTATCAATACTATTAATTTCTGAATCTCTTCTGTTACAGTCAACAAGTCCGCCAGTATTCAAAACTTATGTATACTTGGTCCGCCTGGTAACAAGTAAACCTAAATCACCTCATCTAAATGTAATTTCAGGACGAACTAGACAAGATATCAGAGTACAAGGTTTCAGAATTCAAAACTTGGGTTTCTATAACCAAAGTTTCAGTCAAAGTTTGGGTCCAGATAGTAGTTATCACAACCAGCAAGGTTTCAGGGATCAGACCTACAAGGATTTCAAGCTTGAGGGTATTCTAGGATGTGAACAAACTGGGAGGACATTTTGAGCCAGATTCTATGGAGAGCCAATTGCTTTGAAGGTTATTGATCTATATAAGGAAGCTGATCTCTTGCATAAAATTCAAAAAGAAATTGAAATATACAAAAAATTCAAGGAATATATATTTCCAAATTGGTGTCATGGTTATTATGGATATGGGATGGGTATTTTATGGGTGTCACTATTGTTGGTACTACTTTGAATAACCATAAAGTAAGTTGTAACCAAAAGTATAGAGCATTGGAGGCCTTAAATGCTATTTATACTTATAATGTTCTTCATAATTATATCTGATAAGAGAATATTTTAATTAATGAAAAAGGTGAAATTTATATCATTGATTTTGGGATGTCTGTTGTAACTGATAATAGGGAGTTATTTTGTGAAGAGGAATGTGAATTATCCAGTTTAGTGTGTAGAATTAAAACTGGTTCTTATGAAACTACTCAAAGGTTCACTCCCCTGATCTCAGTCTTCAAATAAAATTAATGGAGATGTTCTTGCAAAGCGTAAATTTGCACTTATAGGGTTGTTTACAGCATTCTACCAACTAAGTACTATTAGTGGAATTATCTCAAAACATGTGAAGGATCATTATGTTGAATGTTTATTGTGTGAGTTTGCACAATGGGCACGATATTATGAATGGAAGGTAGAGGGTCAGTTAGATTACAGTAAATGGATACTGAAATTCAAAGTAAGTCTAATACTAAACCTTTGAAATATAAAAAACGTCAAATGCTAGTTTATTAAACTAAACATCTTTTCCTTCAGGAAGCAGATAATGCCGTAATTTCAACAAAAATGGTTTCTTCTAAAATAATTTCCTATGAAAGTTGTTCGTTATACTAAAAATTCTATATAGGCTTATTGAAGACCTGTAATGATTGCAAGTTTTTATCAAACTTCCTGCTTGACAGTAGATTTAGAAATTTATTATAGACTTAATGCTATTGACAGAGAATCCTAGTTTATTAATTATCAAAATTAGCATGATGATCTAATCATGTGTGTGCTATATGCAAATTGCTATATTAATATATACAAGTAATAAAATTTATATATAGGATTATCCGTATATGACAAATAGTAAATACAATAGCTCTACTGAATACGAAAAAGCAATATGTTTCCTGAAATTAGGTTGCAATTGTGGTTGCTCAAGAAAGATTCTGAGAGAAAGTTTTGCTGAATTACATGAGACGTTTCAAGTTCTCTCTAGATCTGAACAAGATATATTTTTAATGGCTCAGTTGAGAGCAATGAATGGTGGAGAGATAACTGCTAGTCAACGCCTTAAAAAGAAAACACGTACTAATAAGCGAACATTTTATTATTAAGATCGCAATACGCTACTTTGTCAGAAAACGTATCTCAATATGTTAGAAATTGGTCATATGCACTTCGAAAATGTCAGAAATTATCTAGCAACTGCGTATTTGGAAAATCAGGTTTTGAGAAATTTTTGACTAAAATTAAAAGCTTAATACATTTTAATCTAATAACATCAAAAACTAAAATGCAATAAAAATCTCAATTTCACTTAAAAATTCCTGGAACCTGATTTTTCTAACAATCAACCCATTTATGGTAATATAAAAAGAATGCCGCGATGAAAAACTAAAATAACCATTGATATAGCGGTTGCTACTGCTGTGAAGAATTTTCTTGAAAACTATGCTTAAATCAATGGATTATCAAATCCTGGTAGAAATGTCAATCACATTACTCAATCGCTTACATTATTGCCAACCTAAACGAGTTATAAATTGGTCTATCATGATTTTATTGTAGGTCTCAAAATGATAGCACATTGAAATTGTTAAAATATGACGCATTCCGCAAGTTATGACAAGCTATGCCACGTGAATAATATGAAGAATTAAATTGATTTTCCATGGTCGCGGCTTACCAATATCCTTACGTGATCCAAATATACCTCTATAGATATTATTGAATAAAAATGAGTTTTGCAAAAAAATGAGCTCACAAGCATTTAAAGACACATGAAGAAGACCTAGAATAGGTAGAAATGATATAATAAATGAAGGAATAGATACTTTATTAACAAGAAGCCTTTGTGCGATAGCTTTATGAATAAAGAGCTGACTAGGTCAATCTGCAACAACAAGAATTATATGATTGGCAAGATATGTTTGCATTAGTTCATGATCATGCATTATTTAGAGAGTTTTCATATAATCTTCTACACCTTTCAAATTGCTCTCAATAAAATTGACAAGAATGGCATTCTGTATATACCTTTCACTTTTTTTTCTGCTAGTCTGTCATTATAACTATACAAAGTTAGCCTATCAATAAGCTCATCATCAAAACATTCTCTACTTGTAAAATCTCATATACGCTACAATTATGATATGAAATGTCTTTCAATTAATTCATTAATAACCTTTGAATTTATTGCTCCTATGTGTAGTATCGCTGGTGTGAAACATGGATTTGCTATAATCGTTACTATATGTGTCACCCAAGACATGCTTGTAGTATCAGGTCACCTTTGAGTATGAATGTTATGATAATCATCAACATTCAATATAAAAGCATTTTGTGAATATTTTGTAAGAACATTCTCTACATATTTTTCATGTGCATCTGACATCCTCTTCTTCTTGTGATCTATTATTCTTACTATTATAGTCATGCCAAGGTTTGCCATAGTATTCAATCCTTCATTGCTTGTTTCTGCTGAATCTAAATAAAATGCAAGATCAAGCTTGAAAACATTAATCTTTGTATTGTTTAACGAAGCAAGGAGATAACAAATGAACACCATTATTTTTTTCATATGATCCATAGTTTGACTATTACGCTTTGATAGTTGAGCAGCTAAATAAAGCTGATTTCAAGTCTGGTTCCTTTTTTTTAAAAAAACCTTGCATTTCAGCAAATTCATAAATTGGATCTTTTTTTCTATACATTCTCTTTTATACAAGATTTTTGCCATAGACTTTACAGCCTCAGTAAAATCAAAATTAACGTTAGTTGTATCCATTTCTTCCTCAATTTCATTAATTTCTCTTTCTAAATCTTTGGACTTAATTTCTTTCCATTTTTTATTACCTAACGAATGAAATTTTATTGAATTATTGGTCTGAAACTCTATACATCTTTTGCTCTCTGCCATATTAAATAAAATTGTGAGATTCAAAGGGATTCAAACAATATTCATGTTCTACAGAGCGAAAATCTCAAATTTGCTTAATCGTGATATTGGCATTTCAAATAGCACAAAGTTGTAATACAACATCTCTAAAAGTACTTTAAACCATATAAAATAATTTCAACTAAATTGTATAACATTCAACTAAAATTAGATACAGTTCTATCTGTATAGGATTGCCCATTTTCTCATTTTTTGCAATGTTAAACTCAAATTATGCTTACTTTACATAGTTAAATATGCTTTATTTTTTTTATTATTTTCAAAAAATGCTAAAAAAATGCTATAATTTCATCAAATTACTTATGATTATTTGCTGTCTATTACTAAAAATATTGATATATGCTGAAAAACTTCATTCTACATCTACTCCAGATACTGAAAGCCAAATATATTCTAACTATTAATTCTACCTGGTGATGCTCTGGGATCACTTTGCGATAAAAAAAGGATAAAGTTTTAACAAATTCTAAGATAAGTTATGTTTAGTTAGGTTGGATTGGAGTTAAAATTGGAGTTGTTTGGGTTAAAATCAAATTAGAATGGTTAATTTTAGAGATATGATTGAATTGAATTGAATTAGATTGTAATTAAATCGTTATTAATTAAGGTTTAGTCTGGATTAGGGTGAATTATATTAAATTCAGATTATGTTAGAATAAAGTTTGAGTTATGATCTAGTTATGATTTGGTTATAGATAATTAAGATAAGAATTTGTATTTTAAGACTCTATAGGTAACTTTATATTTTTACATAATAATGGGTAATTTTTTCATTTCTTTTAGGTAATTAAACTTTGGATCACCAGAAAATTAATTCAATATTTGCTCATAAATACTTTCTCCAAAATTGATTTTAGATCAGCTTAAGATCTTACCAACTTTCAAAGCTATTTCAGCTTCCAGTGATCCAATTTGAAAAATAATAACTTATTTTAAAGCTCTCTTAGTACTAAATCTAGTTATCTTGAATTAGTATTTCTATGACCTTTAGATCATATGATTGCTTCATTTCAAGGATTTCAAGAATTTGCAGTTTAAATAATTGATTTTGAACACTCATGGATAACCCTATTTTCTTACATATTAATATACAATTTTCTCACCTCCTTTAGATTTTCAGATGCTGAAATTAGCATTTAGTATCATTACTTTCTGGACAGCTCCTTTTGCTTCAGTTTCGAGAATTATACTTGCTTAAGTTTCTTTCATAATAAACCTCAAAATAATTGCTTTTAGTTATTCTCAAATATCTTCAGATTGAGTGATTAGATCAGGATAGGATCGACAAACTCTCACCAGAGCAAATAATTATATCAAAAATACTTCTTACGTTCCTAAAAATAATAAAAGAACTTAACAAAAAAACAGTAGTGAACAGTTTATTAACACTTTTGTAGATATGAACGAACAAACTTTATTGGAAACTCCTTTTACAAACAACAAAAAAACAAAAAATAACAACAGAAAATATGAAAACTTCTCAAATAATCATTAATAAAGTTATCAAAAATATTATCCTTACCATTGATAACAATAACTAAAACTCTGAATGGTTCGGATTAATCTGAAAATTTTCAGTTCAGATCAACTTCAGTTCAGTTTTAGATTGCAAAAATTTCAATCCGAAAATTTCAGATTAATCCAAAATTTCAGATCGTTTGGAACGATGAAATTATCATTCCAAATGAACGATAAAAAAATAGTTTGATTGGAACGATCAAATTATCGTTCTAAATGAACAATAAAAGAATCGTTTGATTGGAACGATTAAATTATCATTTCAAACGAACGATAAGAAAATCGTTTGATTGGAATGATGAAATTATTGTTCTAAACGAATGATAAAAGAATCGTTCAATTGGAATGATTAAAACATCGTTCTAAATGAACGATAAGAAAATTGTTCGATTAGAACAATTAAATTATTGTTTCAAACGAACGATAAAAGAATTGTTCATTTAGAACGATTGAAGTTATTGTTCCAAATGAATGATAAGAAAATCGTTCGATTGAAATGATCAAATTATTGTTCTAAACGAATGATAAAAAAATTGATCATTTGGAACGATTGAAGTTATCATTCCAAACGAATGATAAGAAAATCGTTCGATTGGAATAATCAAATTATCGTTCCAAAAGAACGATAAAAGAATCGTTTGATTGGAATGATTAAATTATCGTTCCAAATGAATAATAAAAGAATCGTTTGATTAGAATGATTAAATTATCATTCTAAAAGAACGATAAAGAATCGTTCATTTGGAATGATTAAAGTTATTGTTTCAAACGAACGATAAGAAAATCGTTCAATTGGAATAATCAAATTATCATTCCAAAAGAACGATAAAAGAATCGTTTGATTGGAACGATTAAAACATCATTCCAAATGAACGATAAAGAATCGTTTGATTGGAACGATTAAATTATCATTCTAAAAGAATGCTAAAAGAATCGTTCAATTAGAACGATTAAATTATCATTCTAAAAGAACGATAAAAGGATCATTCCAAACGATCTGAAATTTTGGATTAATCCGAAATTTTCAGTTCAGTTCAGATTTTTACCAGTTTACAGTTCAGTTTAGTTCAATTTCGGATTGGCCTATAATCTGGACTGAACTGAACTGTTCAGAGCATTAATAACAACTAAACACCTTCTAACACTGAAAAAGAAAACTATCAACATGAAAATAGATAACATTGTTCCTTCAACTTCTAACTCCACAGAAAACATACATAACGTCCCTCTTCTAACTGCTAAAGACTCTATGCATGCAAGACAAATTCATCAAAAATACCTTTTATTACTAAGGGAAAAAATAAACAAACTTGGTCAGAACAAATAGATGAAGCTGAAGCTTCTACCTTCAGTAACAAGAACGTGAAAGATCGACAATTCAATATAATTACTACGCCTACTTGATTCTATGTCACTGATAATGCAGCAGGCATAAAAAGAAAAATTGATAGTTGAAAACCACAATTTTATCAATGCACTTTTCATCCACTTTAATAGTTTCCAAGAATCTATCTTTCCAAAAACAGAAATTCATCATCTATTTTGATAGTTTAGAAAACCTCACATGCTGTTGTTACAAAAGTGTAGGAAACACAACATAATCTGATCTTCTTGATTGCTGATCCTAATGCCAAATAACTAAAAATAGATGCAGAGAAAGGTTGTACTTATAGTTGTCGCGCAAATACCCATATTTTGAGGGATCGGTACAAACTCTAATCTCAAAATCAATTTGAGGTTCGATTTACCAAACTATAATTCCGCAAATTAATTTGAACCTTCA
>CAJVPQ010001887.1:0-15949 GCA_910591825.1 Funneliformis caledonium
TTTTATTGTTTATTTAATATAAACATTCCATTATCCAATTTGGTCTAATAAACAATGAGCCAAATTGGGATAACGGAGTTGCTGTGGTCTATACAAGAAGCAATGCCTCAATCGCTATTACTTTTGACGGGAACTGTAGTTAAAAATTATCTTCATGATAAAAGTCTTAGAAATACATTATATAAAAAAAGCTTTATTTAATTAAAGATCATTGAATTAATTATTTGAAATAATATAAAGAAAAAATTAGGTAAAGGAATAAAAATAAGTGATATAATCAGATAAATCAAAATTAGCTCTTTTTTAATTAGATAGTCAAACAAGAGTATGAGAAGTATACAATAAAGATTATATTTAATCTATAGTTAAGTTTAGAAGAGAATCAGTAATATTTTAAGAGTGTTTTAATTGATATAGGTTAGATTTTTCATTGTGATAGAAGAGAATATGAATTCTGACAAATATGTTAATATTTTAAAAATTATTTTATTCTATAGGTTATCAATTATTCTAAATTTATTTTTCAATAAGATAAGATATCATATCATACTTCAATTTATAACATTTAATAAATAAGAATATATGGTATTCTAATTTTAGATTGGGTAATGCAAAATCTTAATCTTAATTTAATAAAGAATTTATGAAACTATTTGAATATTCAGATTCAAAAAAAAGACTATATCATACTAAATATTACTTTTTTCTTGATAATATTTTTATATAATTATTTATATTTTATATTTTAATATAATAAAATTTATTTGTCATTAATAAGTACAAAAAAAATTTTATATAAATACATAAAATTATGAATTTTACATGTAAATTTTATAAATAAAAAAATCTAAATATTTATTGTAAACCAATATATATAATTAATATTTAATTAGCTAATTAGTATTTACAATATATAGGAATTAAGCTATTAAAATCACTTTACAGAATAAGAAATTAATTTTAAGTAAATAATGATTAAAAAAAATGCTATATTACAGTAAACATTCTAACTAATAATAAATTATTCTATTTTTAAATTTTGAGTTAAATTAATTAATAAAATGATACTAAAAATTATTATTTAAAATTTTTACTATTATAAAATATATAAATTTTATTATTAAAATATTTAATTTGTTTATAAAACTTGAATTCAATTTTGTAACACTTGAGATTTTACTATTAAAATTACTCTACAAGACATTATTATATTAATTTATTAGAAAATTCAATTTTTAAATGAAATTAAAAAAATTTTTTTTATATTTATTATTTATTTTTTAAAAAAATATTTATTGGAGTATTAAATACCTCAAACTTCTCATTCAATCATATATTCAAACTATTAATAATGGTAAAGTTGAATTTTATAAGTTTTTGAAACTTTTTTAATTTTTTTAAAATAATGTCGATCATTTTTAATTTAAATTTAAAATTTTTTGACTGATATTACACAATAAAATGAGAGATTTTGGTAGTCTAATTGCTTACTTTTTAATAAGATAATCTACTATAAAAATTTAACTAAATAAAGTTCATATATCATATAATAATATGAATCAAAAATTTCAATTTTGATTAATGTGATTCTGTAAGGTGATTTTAATAGCTTAACCCATATAATTCACTTTATAAAACATTATTTTTTAATTAAAAATCAGAAATTTAATATTATTTTCTTGTAAAATAATTTAGATTTCTTTATATTATGTAATCTAATATAAATTATAATATATATTTATAAAAATTTAAATTTAAAGATTAACTTAGCTATTTTTTAGCTAATTTTCAAAATTTTATTTTTTTTAAATATTTTTAATAAGATAAATAAGCATTTTTAAATAAATAATTATAATGATTATATCTATTATTATATTTATTATTTAAAAATATTAATAATATTAAATAAGGTTTACTATCAATTACTAGTTGTAATTATTGCCAATGTTATTTATATAATCTAATTTGAATTTTATTAAAAATCAAAATCATCTTTTTGGAATTATATAATATTAGCTAAACTTTTAAAAAGGTATTTTAATAGGCTTTATAAATTTTAGCTAAAATTAAAAATATGACAAATAATATATGATAAATATAATTTTATATTTAACTTATTAGAATATATAGTAAAAATTAAAATGTAAAATGTATAACATAGGATGATAAATTATTTATATAAAAAATTATATAATACTAGTATTGATCACTATTGGTAATTTATAATAAAATTTATATAGATGCTTTTTAGTAAAAAGAGAAGAAATTATCAAAAAAATTTTTTTTACCTTATAAGTTAAATTTTATTATTTTAGTAAAATAAATTCAGATTTAATATTAACTCAAAAAATTTTTTTTAGTAGTTTTCTCCCTTTTTATTATAAAGTACTTATATTAAATATAATAAAAAAAATAAAAAGATTTTTAGAGCCCTATTTTCCTAATAAACTTTTTATATATGATTAGATATACTTTATGCATATATATACATGCAATATCTGTCCTCTCACATAATCTATCAAAATAAGTATTATATTATAATTGATTAAATATTAAATTTCAGTCACTTTAATAGTTTCTCTTATCTAGTATTTAATATAATATTAATAATATATAATAATAATAAATAATAAAAGGTAAATATATTATTTTTAAATTATTAATTATTTTAAATTTAAGATTTAAAATATATTTATATTATATTCAATTTTTATTTACTTATATCTTATTATTTTTTATTTAAATTTATTATTATCATATTATTTTAAAAATAAGTATCTAGTGATATACTCCTTTTATGATAATTATTTTATTTATCATATATATTTATAATATTATATATTACATCTATAATAATAAATATTTATTTATTATAGGATGCTTATTTTCAAAATGGTATAATACATATTTAATATTAAAAAAATTTAATTTTTTAAAATTTAAATAAAAGATTTTCATCTTAATAATTACTAATTATATTATATTAAGCTATAAAAATTGTTAATAAAATAAAAAACTTAATCTTATAAAATATATTAAAAATATAGATTTTTTGAAAAAAAAACACTTTATATAATATAGATTATTTAATTATAAAAATTTATATAATTCTTTTAAAATTATATAATAATAATATTTTAATTTGTAATTTAAAAAAATATTTATAAAAATTATTATTAAAAAATATATAAAATTATTTATTAAGCATCAAATTTAAATATTTATTTGAAATTGTATAATATAAAAATCAATGTAAATAATTTTTAATTATTATTTAATACATTTTTAATTAAAATAATTATTTTATTTTTTGTATTATAAAGAATAGATATTTAAAAAAATTTAAATTATTTTATAAAACAAATAATTAAATATATGAATATTAATTTAAATAATTATTATTAATTTAATTAAATTTTAACTAATCCTTATTATAAATTAAATATAAATTTATAAATATGAATTAAGTATTTAAATAAGTATTATTTTTTTACAAGTAATTTTAATTCTTTTTTAAAAATAATAATATATATAAAAATTATTTTTATAATATTATAATAAAAAATTTAATATATAAATCTTTATAATAGAAAAGAAAAAATAGCTGAAAAAAATAAAAATTAAATTAATGTTAATCTGAATATATTTTAACCTAAAAATTATATTTAGCATTATAGAGTTAAGAAATCTTATTATATGACCTTTTTTAATAAATGAATAATATTAAAGAAATTATAATATCAAAAGATTAGAAAATAATCAATTAAATAAAAAGTTATGAAGAAAAAATGATTAACCAGAAATCACATAATATTAAAAAAATAAAATCATTAGAATAATGTAATTTAATACAATTATTAAAATAACTATTAGATAATATAATTATATAGAATATAAAATACATAATTAAAATATTATATAAATTTTATAATATAACTAAAATGAAGTATAATAATAATTGAAATATAATACAAAAACTGGTATATAATTAAAGTTGCTTATCTAAACTTATTTTAGATTTAGTAAAATGTTTAATCTTTAGTTTTGCTAATTTTTTATTAAAGTTTTAATATAGTTTCACATTTTTATAATCTTTGATATAGTTTACTTTTTTTAGAGTTTTGCAATTTTTTTAATAAGGTTTTAATATAATTTCATTAAATTTTATCTTTTACTATTTAGATGATTTGCAAAACCTCTAAATTTCACTTAGCAACCTTATATATGATATAATAACTATAATATAATATAATAACTAAAAAATAATATAATAACCAAAATAAAACTCAAAATTATAAATAAATTATAAGACTTAAAAATACAATTAATCAAAGTTATAGAAAAAATAATAATTAAGGAACTCTTAGGATAAAAGAAGAAAAAGAAGGAAATTTAAGAATATACATGAATATTATAAAAAGTTTAAAAGAAAAAAACCAATAAATTAACCATAAAATACTTGTTATAAATTATATTATCAAAAAGAAATTAGTAGAAATATTAAAGAAAAAATATGAATATATTTGAACATGAAAGAAAAAAAAGAATTATTATATAAATTAAAAAAAATAAAAAGAAAATAAAATAATAATTAATGAAAATAAAGGAATATCTAAAAATAAAAATAATAATGATATTATAGAGATATATAATGATAATATAATATAAAATAACTTTTAAAATTGTGAATAAGAAAGAAAATATAAGAAAGAATTAGAAAAAAAAAAAATAAAAATTCAGATAGAAACAAAGTTAAAAATAAAAGATAATAGAAAAGTTAGAATTTATAATTAGAAAAAATATTAGTAAAAATCAGAAAATAAATATAACATAATTTTAGAAATATTAGTAAAAAAATATTAAAAAATAATAATGAAGTTATGATGTAATAAAAGAAATTAAGAAATTACTAAAAAAGAAAATAGGAATTAGAAATTAAAAGGAAATAAGATTCATTAAAAAAGAAAATTAAAATTAAAATTGATAAGAAAAGAATGAGAATTAAAGAAAAGATTTACAAATTGATTGATATTAAAATTTATATAAATAAATAATAATTTTATTATATAAATTATTTAAAGATTGATGTTTCTAGTTTAGTTGATAATAACTGAGCTCTTATTATGGATTATACTATAATAATCATAAGTTCAGATCTTAGCTGAAGCATAAAGCTAGATGATTTTCATAAAAATTTTATATGTAACTAAATATATGAGTATATATATTAATATGCATTAGTTACTTGTCAATTGATCTGTTAATCAATATTGATTATGCTTAAATACTAGTTTTAAAAAATAAGTAAATGTAAATAAAGTTTAAAATTAATAGAACTTAGCCTTCGCTAATAGATTTATAATAAATACTATTTTATGTCTTCAAATTTAAGGATCATTTATAAGTAAAGAAGTAATTAATCAGTAATTAGTAAATTAGATAGTATTTTTAGGTAATTATATTAATAATAGATTATATTATATTATCATAGCAATCATCCAATCAAGCTGTTATTAGAATAGAGATTAGGTTTAATTCCTGAATGAGTTTGATGAATAGCCATCTGTTTTTCTAAATTCTATAAGGATGAAATATCATCTAAGCCTTTCTGATTATGTGTAAAGATATCCTAATACTAAGTATAAGTTATAAAAATTTTAATTAGAATTTGATAAAGATAAGAAATATAATGATTCCTAATAGCTAAAGTAATTTCTCTATCTAAATGTGACAGTAGTTTTGAGTATTAGGCATTATGAGTTTTATGAATTTTATGATTAGTCTAGGTAATAATACTCAGATTAGTATTATATGAGTGAATTTTGATTAGTACTAAGGTTTAACTATAATTTAAAGATTTTTAGGTGATTAATATCTTAATGAGATGCCTTGATATCCTTTCTGCTAATATAATACAATCTATTAATAGACTTCTAAAGTTCAATACTAAAACTTAAAAAAAAATTTATGTAAATTACTTATTTATATAATATCATATTATGTAATAATAAAGAGAAATTATATTTAATTTAATATTTAGAAATAAATAATAAGTTTACCCTAATTCTTAATAAATTTATTAATTAATAAATAATAAATCTATATAATGAATTATAATATGAATTACTAAAATAAAATAAGAAATATAAATGAGAAACAAAACCTTTAATAATAATTAAAACTTAAATAAAACTATATTAAAATCATAATAAGAGATATAATGAAATTTCAATACAATAAAAGAAAAATATATAAAAAGGTATAATGAAATTATTTTGAGGAGATTTTAGCAGATATCTATAATAAGAAAAGAAGTATAAATTGTTTAATATTTTAAGAGTAAAAATATTATATTAAAAATGATATTAAGTTTTAATGCATAATTGATAAGTTTTAAATTTTTAACACAATTGATAAATTTAATTGATTTGCTACAAATTAAGAATTATTTTCTTATTTTATTTCACAACTCTTTTTTTTATAAATGCAGTTAAATCATCTTGCAGAATCTGCCTATATGATTTAAATTTTTTACATATATATTTAGCTAACTTTCTCGTTAATCCTTCACAATACAATTATATATATTTCTAAAATTTTTAAGCATATTTTCTAATTATAATAATATTTACTGAATCAAGTGCTTGTGGAATAGTTTCTTGCAAATCATCTATGTGTAATCACAGTGATCTCTTGTATAACACTTGGCTGCATCTCAATACATTTTAATAAAATTAAGTTCACAATGGAACTTTGAATAGAAAATACATAAATAGCCTGCATTTTCAATTACTTTTACGATTGCTGACTTTGTGTTACAAAATCTGATTAAAATATTATAATTTTTCTTGCACAATAATCTACTCTCAGAAATTCTTTCTTTTTACACATTAAACACTCTAAATTCAGTTCTTTACACCATAAACCTCATTCTTGTAATACCCTTTTTATTCCTTTTAGTTTTTTTCATAAGGTAAAATTAGAATAGTCTTCTAAAAATACCATTTACTAGGTTATTTATTACCCATCTTTATCAATAAAAGATGTTGATCTCATGATCGATTGTTTTCCTTTAGGATCTAAATTCATACTTGATGCAATAATATATTACATAGTTTGTACTATTGTCAAAGGCGAAAATAGCTGTTGCATTAGAAATTTGACCTCAAAAATGGAAATTACTTTGGATTTAATCTGCTCTAACAAATGTTCAAAGGTCCAATAGCCTTCCTGATTTTTACTGAGTAAAAGATAACAATAAGCTTCTATAGGAATATCTAAATTTCTTGCTACCTCTTTTTCACTAAGTTTTAATCGACCACAAGCCTTCAAAAGAAATTTGCTTACCATAATCAATTTTCTGTTTCGCTTCTTTCATAATGGCATTTCACTATCAGCTATCCAAATTTTTTTTTTCCATTATTTGTATTTATCATGAGTAATAAGAATTAGTTCTTATTCTCCTGATTTGAGTACCAGTGAGATTGCTTTTATTTCTTCTCTTTTATATCTTATTATTCATTGTTTCAATTTTTCATTATTTTCAAAAATTCTTTCCAATATATAATATATTCTCATTCATATTTATCAAAATAAACACCCTTTCGATATCTTTTATATCAGTATCCCAAAATATGCAACCATCTTTTGGTGGTTCTTATACTAATTTTTTTAGATTTCTATATGTTTAAGCAAAATAAAATCTTCAATATACTGCTTAAAATGAGCTACATCAATGCTATTTAAATTTGATTTTTGTTGTAACCATTGTTGCAAACTCAATGCAACATCTTCATTATTGATAAATCGATAATATTTTTGATGCTTACCATGATATAAAACTGGAAATGATTAGTGATTCAAGTAAAATTTGGCCAATAAATGAATCTATTTAGCGGTATATAGCTTTGAAATAATGTAAACCATTTGTGTTGCTTTTTCACTAGCTTTCATTTTTTTATAGCTATTATTTAGCTATGTAAGATATTTATAGACAGCACGTTATATATTGTATTCAAAGATCATAAGCATTTTCTATTTTTAAGAAGGTCATCTCAAAGTTATGCGATTCTTTCACAAAGTATCAAATTCTTATTTATTTTTGATAGAGATTTAGATAATGCTAATGATAGAAAGAAGAAAGTGATAATGATAGTAATGGTAATGGAAAAGATGATAGAAAAGGTGATGGAGAGGGCGATAAAGGTGAAGATAAAGATAAAAATAAAAATTAAGAAGGAGATAAAGGCGAAGATGAAAATGAAAACAAAGGTAAAGATGAAAAAGAAGATAAAGTGGAATTGCTAGCAAATATCTATTTGAAGATGCTGAAATTTGGACAATTTAAAAAAACTACCAGTTGATTTATCGTTATCCCAAAAAATAATAATTTTAGATGTTCCTATAGAAGCATTAACAAATACATCAGAAGTACTAAACTTATGATAATAGGTTATTTTTGGTATTTCTTTTATTATTTTCTCATTTTTTTCAGGTTTATTCTATGAGTTTGACTACAAGTAGACACGTTTGTAACTTTTTTTTTTTTCAATTTCTTTGTCTTTCCTCTCAATAGATTCTATATACTTTTTATTAGTCTCAATTTCTTTTTTTTCTGTAAGAAAAAGTCGTCTCCTTTTATTGTATTCTTAAAGTCAGATAAAAATTTTTTTTCTCTGTGACATTTATTTAATTATAGAAAAATAATTTTTTCAGTTCTAAACATTCATTAATATTAGTTTTATTAACTAATAGAATTTTATGTGTGATTTGATTGGCTAATTTCAAATCATGTGATTATCCTACTAGATGCTGATTATATGAAAGAAAGGCATTTTTAAATTGATATAAGTCAAGAATAAGTAATTAGTTTTAAAAAAGGAGGCTGGTAATTTATAGTAAATTAATTTGGCTTTAAAATATTGGCTTTATTTTTTTGATATTATATTTGTATCATTTTTTATAATTTTTTAAAAATTATCAAATTTATTGAAATATTTAAGTGTCTTACACTATATATTATCTGTTGAGAATTCTAAGTCTGCCGTCCAATTTGTATCTATTGTAAATAATTCTTTATGAATATGCAAAGTTCATGTTTTCTTCAGATATAAAGTAGCATAAGCAATATTGGAAATAACAGGATCTTGAATTAAATATTCTTAACGTACGAAAAGCTTCTGCAGATGATGTTTTATTTTGAAACCTTTAAAACTAGTAACATATCTATTTCTTTCTTTTAATTCCTTCACTGATATATTAATATAAGTATATCTAATAATATGCTCATTTATATTATGTGTCTAGGCTGCATTTAGTTGATGAGGTTTTCTAATTTTTCCAAAAGAAATGATAATATCATGTGATGAATCATATTTATTTTTATATTGGTTGATAATAAATATAATTGAGTTAAAATAGATAAAAGCTCTATTGATGTGATTTTATGTGATTTCACTAGAAATGGACTTGAGTTTATAAGTAGATGTTGATTAATAGTAGAAGTTTCATTAATAATATTAAAAAAAAGTTCAGGATGGTTTATCAAGGCATCATCTATAGCATCTAAAAGTAATTTTCTATTATTAAATTCTATAAAGATATTAGCATTACTATTATGGAATTTTCAATCTATGTTAATAAAGCCTGGTTTTTGAGAAAAAAGAGAAGAAATGAAATCTAATTTATTTATCCTAGTTTCTCTTAGCATAGCAAAAGCTAAAAGTGATGCAAAAATACTTTTTTTATTATTAGATTATTTCACGTAAGAAGTGTTTTTTAAATTATGATAGAGATCATTTTTGTATAACTTGTGGCTTTATTTATTATTATTGATTAGGTTATGTAATGACATGTCAATGTTGTTTTTATTATTATTAAGATCTACAGATGTGTTAGTATTTATTAACTTATTATATAATTAACGCATAAGTTTATTTGTTATTCAGTTTATTTTAATTTTTAGTTGATAATTTATAAGCGAAAAGTGTTATATATTAGAAGACACTAAAGAGAAAAGAAGATTATTATGTTTAGTAATATTTGTATCTATTAGCATATTCTCATCATTAAGTGTATCCATTTGTGAATCGAATTTCTTATCGTCTGAAATTAAAATAATATCATCAGTTTCCTTAGAGAAAAGAATTGTTTCAATAGTATTTGAGATAATATCTTTTGTATTATTTGTTTTATGATCGCTTGCTCTAGTTTTATATAAGCTGTATATACAAAACCTCATAAGATTATCTATAAAATTATTGTTGAAAAAAGTTTCTTGAATAATATGCTTTATGGAAAGGCTTTTATATATTCTTCATTTAGTTTTCTGATAAGTCAGAAAACTTCTAAAGTTTTATATAAGAGAAATTCCATAATAACAAAATCTCTTTTTTTAAGTTTTGGTATAATATAAGCCTTGAGTTTTTGAAATCTAAGATTTCTTTAATAAAGAGGTATTTAAAAATATTAAGAGTTATATTATATGAAGTAAAGTTTAATAAAAAATAGAAGTTTTCTTTAAAAAATAAATTTTTATTTTTTCTAAAATTTTTGGTATTGTAGAGAGCAAAAAAAAGTTTTCTTTAGTTAGACTCTAGTAAAATCTACTCATTTTGCTTCTATTAATTTTGGCAAATTTTATTTATTTCACTTAATTCTGATAAAATTTACTGTTTCATTTTTATTATTCTGAATTAATTGATTAATAATAAAATTTCTATCTTAATGTAACACTTATATGAATTTTCACAAAGAAAAAATTTCCTTTTTTGAATTTATAATATCACGTAATTGTAATTCTATGCATTTTGATTCTTATAATTGATTTTGACTCTCATAATCAATTTTAACTTTTCAAATTTTTGAATAAATAGTTAAAATTGATTTCAATTATTTTGACTATTTTAATTTCAGTTTTATATATATCTAAAGCATAATTGTAACAAAAAAGACTAACTATATATTAACTTAAATTTTAAGTAGACAGATAATAAAATACTTTGTATAATATATGACTAGTATAAGAAAATTTTTTACTTTACTTTAGTCTAATTAATTTTTTATTTAATTTTACAATATAATATTAAAATTTAATTACATTTTATATTATTCTATTTAAAAACTTTGTCTTAGAAATATTACTAATATTTCTTTAGCTTTTCTTTTATAAAAATGGCTTTTTTCTAAATCTTATACTTTAAAATAATTAAAATTTTAATTTGAATAGCTTGAATTTTGAATAGTAAGTATAAATCTTTTTATTTATTCATCTTGAGAAAATTTACTAACATTTTATTTTTATTTTTTTAAGTACGCTTTCTCCTAAATTTGAACTTTAAATTTTGATTTATATGACTTGAATTTAAATAGTAAGTGTAAAATTCTTCTTTTATAGTCTTAGAAATGTTACTTCTTTTTTTAAAAGATGCTATCTGAACCTAAATTTTAGTTTAGATTATAAATGTAAGTTAAGTGTAAATTTTTTTTTTTGTTTTTTAAAATACTATTAATATTTATTTTAGTTTTTTCTTTAAAAGATATCTTTTTAAATTTGAATTTTAGTTTAAGTTATAAAGATCAGTTAGTATAAAGGATTTTTTTTTGTTGTTCTTTAATTATAGAATGTTATTAATATTCTTTTATTTTTTTTTTAAGAAATGCCTTTTTGGATTTGAATTTCAACTTAGACTATAAATAGAATTTTAAATAGATCTGTTTAGGTTAAGTCAATTAAGCTACCTAAATTAAGAGAATCAGATTAGGTTAAATAAAAGTTTAATCTGATTTAATTTTTATTTGACCTGATCTGACCTTATCTAACTGAATTATTTAAAAAGAATAATTAGTTATCATTCAAGAAGAATTATAATTAATCATTTTAATTAAATAATAAAATATCATAAAATTATCATTTAAAAATTATAAAAATATCTTCTTTGAATAATAAAATATTATTTAATAATAATAAAACTATTATTCAAAAATAACAAAAATATTATTCTTAAATGATAAAATTATCATTCAGTCAGATTAGGTTATATTAATTTGTTAATCTGATCTAATATTAACTAGTTGACCTGATCTGATTTATAGCTTTAACTATAAAGATAAGTTAATGTAAAGATGTTTTTATTTTAAAATATTATTAATGTTACTTTATATCTTTTTTTTAGAGAATACCTTTTTAGATCTAGATTTTAACTTAAATTATAAAGATAAGTTAGATATGAGTTTTTTTATTTTTCCTTATTTTTATAATATTATTAAAGTTTTTTTTGCTTTTTTCTTTAGGAAATGCTTTTCTAAATCTGGATTTTAGCTTAGAACATAAAAGTAAATTAGATGTGAGTTTTTTTTACTTTTTTTTGTCTTTAAAATGCTATTAATATTCTTTTTGTTTTTTCTTTAAGAAACATTTTCTAGATCTGAATTTTAACTTAATTATAAAGATAAATTAATATAAGAGATTGTTTTTATTTTTCTTTGTCTTTGAAATACTATTGATTATTTTTTTTACTTTATTTTTTAGAAAATACCTTTCTGGATCTGGATTTTAACTTAGATTATAAAGTATAAATTTTTTTTATCTTTAAAATGTCATAAACATTTTTTTTACTTTTTCTTTAGAAAATACCTTTCTATATTTAGATTTTGATTTAACTATGAAGGTAAGTTAATGTATAGGATTATTTTTATTTTTTCTTTATTTTTGGAATATTATTAATATTTCTTTTGTTTTTTTTTAAAGACATCTTTCTAAACCTAGATTTTAGCTTAGACAATAAAGATAAGTTAGTATAAGAGATTATTTTTATTTTTTTAACTTTAGAATACTATTAATATTTCTTTTATTTTCTTTCTTTAGAAAACATTTTCCTAAATTTGAATTTAGTTTGAGTTATAAAGATAAGTTAAGTATGAGTATTTTATTTTTCTTTAAAAGATATCTTTCTTAATCTGAATTTTGGTTTAGTTATGAAAATAGGTTAATATAAGAGATTGTTTTTATTTTTTCTTTAATATTAGAATATTATTAATATTCCTTTTACTTCTTTTTTTTAGAAAATACCTTTCTAGATTTAGATGTTAGCTTAATCTATAAAGATAAGTTAGTGTAAAAAATTATTTTTATTTTACTTTAATTTAAAATATCATTAATGTTTCTTTTATTTCTTTTTTTAAAAGATATTATCTGAATTTAGATTTTAGTTTAAGTTGGCTAAAATCTAAATTTAGAAAATTATCTTAAAGAAATAAAATAAAAAAATGTTAATAATGTTTTAATAACATAAAAAATTCTTTTAACTTATCTTTATAGTTTAAGTTAATGCTCTAAAAAGGTTAGATCAGACCCAGATGATCGATCAGATTCAGATTTTAAATTGAATCAGAATTAGTAATTTTGATGATCTGTAACCTGCATGATCCAACCTGTCAGATTAGAGTTATACTATTGCTTTGATCTAGAACAACTCAGATGACTTAAGATAATATTATGAGATGCATATTTTTTTCTACATGAAAAATTTTTTATACTAAATTTTTGTTTATTTATCACATATTTTTTTCACACAAAAAAGTTTTTTTTACGTGCTAAATTTTAGTTTTATTTGTAACTTATATATGTAAAAAATAATTTTTAAAATAAAAAGTTTTAATTAAAAATATATACTTAATATTGAAAACTTAGTATATTATTTCATAATTTTTTTTTAAAACTTTAAAGATAAAAAAACTTAGTTATGAAAAATTGGTGACTCAAATACAACTAATCTTTAATATCATTTAAAAAAATACCATTCAGATAAAAATCTAAAATTAAAAAAACTAAACTTTTAATAGTTGAAAGTTAAAATACTTTAGATGAATTTATAGGTCAAATAGAAATTCTACCTAAAGTAAGTAGTAATCAATCACATGTTAAAAAGCATAATATTTTAATTATTTTCTTATTCTTAAATATAGTTTACACAAATTGAATTTTGTACTTTTCTTACTAAATAGGTAGTTGCTGATGATTAGCCATTTATAACATCTGAAAATCAGTATTTTCAGCATATTATAAAAGTATTAAATCCAGATGTAGTAGTTTCAACAGCAGACATAATAAAAAAGGATATTATAAAATATTATAAAGAAGAGAAAGAAAGAAGAAAAGATTTATTTTAAATAAGTTTTAAATATGCACGATAATAATATTATTTTAAATTTATATATTTTATATATTTGTATTTATATTTTAACAGAATATTCCAGACAAAATTTTATTTGCTTTAGATGCATGAATATCTACAAATAGTTATAGATTATTAGCTATTATAATGCATTAGATTACTAAAGATTGAATACCTTAAGATAGTTTACTTGATTTTATAGACCTTTATAGATCCTACTCTAGTAAAATCCTTTGTTAATACTTTTGTAAAAAGTTGCTAAAAATTTGAAATTTTAAATAAAGTAAATTTTTTATATATTCATTCATTTTTTTAATTTTCTAAAATAAGTATATTAATAAAATTATTTAATATTTTAGATTTTTGTAATTACAAGCAATAATGCTTCAAATAATAATACTTTTATGAAGCATTTAAAAAAATATTTGTCAAATAAAATATTTTGTTTAATGCTGTTAGTTTTCATTATCATTATATTGCTTATATTATGAATGTAGTAATACAAGATATATTAAAACAAATTAAAGCAGATGAAGTTCAAACTGAAGATTTTATATTAGGTAATATAGATGAAGCTAAACCTGCTGAAGAAATAATTCTGAAAGTAAGTTTACTTATTTAGAATAAATTGTTTATCCTATTAATTATATAATGATATTTTATTTTTTATTTTTTATTATTTAAATATTTAGCTTTGTAAATTTATAGTTAAAATTTGATTATAACATAAGAAAAAATTTGCACATCAAGCTGAAGCAACTGGTCTAGAAAATTCAACCTTATACTTGATATTAGAATAAAATGAAATTTGATACATAATATGCTAGAATAAGCATTAGAAATACATGAAGTTAGTATTATATATAAATAATAACTAATATTATTTATATTTTAATATTAAATTACTATTTATATTATAAGCTTTAGATATAATTGCAAGTTCAGATAAAGATCTTTGAATTTTAGAATTTAATGAAACTGAATGAAATATAATTAAAGAAATTATATCTGTTTCAAAAGTAAATAATAACAATTTTTTAGTAATTTTTATTAAAATTAATTAAAGCTAATATTTAAAACTTTACTATTTTATATAGATATTTATACGAACTATTAAAATAGTTTTTTCTGCAAAATATTTAATACTTACTACTACTATATTAATATATAATTATTTACTTGATGAACTTGAAGATTATTGTAAGAATTCAAGTAATAGCAATATAGTAATTGCTATTAAAGCAGGCCTGAAAAAGTTAAATATATATTATACTAAAATAGATGATATAACTATGTATATAGTTGCTACTGGTAAATTAAATATTAAAGTTATAATTATAATATCAAATAATTAAATTTTATAATACTTGACCTAAGGTTGAAGCTAAATTATTATGAAGATAATCAATGAAAGCAAAGTTTTATATATTTGCTAAAGAGACAGTCCTTAATATTTATAATACTATTTATGCACTGTGACGGGTAAAATTTTAGATAGATTTAATTGGTAGAATATAAAGTCCATTTTATTGCTATGTAGATCTTTTATGAAGATCAATTTGTCCATTTTATTACTGTTGATCAATTATGCAAATCATTAGATGTCAATTTTATTGCCTTTGATAATCACGTAGATCATAGATATCCATTTAGTTGCCTGCAGACCTGGCAATTTTATTGACACAGTAACTTTATTATCTAGCGAAATGGCAACTTTATTTCCTTCAATATATTTAGTTTAGTTTATTTTATTATTTATTCAACATGTATAAATA
>CAJVPQ010001888.1:0-15947 GCA_910591825.1 Funneliformis caledonium
AATATAAAGATTACATTTAAACTTATGTAGTATATTAAAAAGTAAATTTAAGGTTTATGTACACTCTTATATTAAAAATTAAATGTACATTTATATGAACATTAAAGACAAAGGTTTATATATGTATCATACTGGCATTCAGGGGTCCTGATAGAGCCTAGCAAATCTATTAATTCAGTTTTAGAAGAAAACTAAGTTAGCTTTATTAACACTATTTCCCGTCCAGATTCAATCGATCTCAGTGAGCTTAAAAAGCTCTGATACAAACATAGAGGAATTATGCGTGTCGCATGAGAAGATAGCTGAAAGAAACATAAAAAATATAGCGAATATGAAGAATATATTAGAAAAATAACTCGCCTATTCTCTAAGAAGTTTATCATAACGTGTCTGTAATCTCTCACAATACTTATTGATTTCTACATTATACTTAAAAGTATTAAATAGCATTTTTTCAAGCTCCTCGTAACTCACTTTTTTTTAATGTATCATCCTCACTTAAATCCTGTAAAATACAGTCTGGAGTCAAAGAATCATCACATTCAGGAATAATATTTGCACAATTCATCTCGAACTTGTTCTTGACTTTATGCATATTAATTGAAATAAAAAATTCCTTACTATTACACTTTAATCTTAATTCTCGTTTTGATACAAGTAAATCATAATTATATTTATCGAGAAGTGTATTGAGTAAGATCAGCATCAGCTTAGGATACTTAACTATGGCAAAATCAGCATATATAATACATCTAGGAGCAAAATTTACTGGGACATTTCTAACAATTCTAAGCAATTCTATAGGAGTAGTAGCAATGCCTCTGAGATTATATTTTTCTTTTGTATCAATTACTAGCTTTGATCGTTTAGATATATCCTTAAACATAATCAGAAAATTAGTACCAGAATCAATTGTACCTGTCAGAATCACTAGATGCTTAATTTTACATTTAACAGTGATAATATCTGTGACGGATTCTTTTCTTTGGACAAAGTCTATTTCCATAGAATCATCAATGAACTCATCATCCTTAGAATCAGCCAGTGTTTTAGAATCACCATTTTGCGAATGAAAGAGGATTGTAATAGTGCCAAACTTTTCATTAAGCACCTTTTCAATAATTTTTTTAATAATTTTTTCTAAGCGGAATTGTTCATCCTGTGTCAGAAATTTGAACTTTGCTTTTCCTTCTCAGAAATAGAAACTGATGTAGTCCCAGAAGGACCTGCTAAAGGAGATGTTTCTGCATCTTTTACCTTACAAAACTTACGAGTCTTTGATTTCTTCTTTCATGAAGAAGTACTAGTGTTATGCGGTCTCTTTGGGATTTGCTTTTACTTTACTTTTTTTGCCCAAGATATATTAATATTAATTTTAGCATCAGCCTCAACCTCAGACTCTGATTCAGAAGAAGAACTCTCAGAGTTAGAAGAGCTATCTTCAAACTCTGATGAAGAAGTATCATTATCAAAAGAATCTGATCCTGATTGTTCATCTACTCTAGCTATATGGACTCAACCACTTTTGGATTTTTTCTTCTTCTTAGACTTATTTTTTGATTTCTTTTTTTTTGTTTTAGAAGTTTTATGGATAGGTTTACAGCCACTTTTATGTAACTTTTTAGCTGTATTAATTTGTTTAGAAAGCTTGTCATAGTTGACATTGACAACATCCAATCTCCTTATTAATTCGTCATTAATATAATTATCTAAGGATGTAAGATCTCTTGGTGCATCAGGTGGCATTCCCAAGTGCACTACACGTATATACATCTTTTCTAAGGCCTCATTATTCTGGGAGTACACTTGAGCTGGTTAAGCTAGTTGCGCTTATAAAGATGCTATTTTGTTATTTAACTTTTCAATCTCAGCTGAAGTAGCTTCTTGAGTATTAGTTTTATGTGACGGTTGATGCAGAATCGTTCCAAGAATTTGCTGGGCACTATATCTCTCAATTTCCTCTAATTTTTTAATTAATGCAGGAAGAGAAGTTTCTAAGCCGATTTGTTTTACTTCTATTTGGTTATCAGGCTCAAGACCATGAAAAAATTGCTGTTTAACTAATTCATCTTAATTTATAGCAGGAAGTAAAGGGTATGCTAATTTAACCATTCTCTTTAAGTTAGCATAGAATCGCCTTACAGGATCATTACTTTAAACAGTGACTGAAATTTATCTTTAGATTTTTTAGCAGTAACTGTTGGAAAGTTATGTAAAAAGGTATGTATCTTCTGTCTAACAAATATTCTAGGAGCTATAACATTACCACTCACATTAGCATTTAATACATTTAGTGCTAAAAGTATTAGGCGACCACCCAATATGGACTAATCTTCTTTCTAAACAGTATATTCTGATACTAATGGATTGACGATTGCATTATTATCAGCTGATACAGTATTTCTTATATAAAGAGCTTCACCTCAAAACTGATTAACATTAATAGTACGCAATACATTATTATTAGTCAGACCATTAATAATACTAATATTTATAAGACTAGTATTATCGCTAATATTTTGCAATTCCCAGTTTCTTTTCTTATCTCAGTTTCATACTAATCTTTTGCATAATCTAGTAAATCTGATTCAAAAAGTCCATTAATACGAATTCGGTATTGATGACCTACATTTAGATCATAATTAGAAAAAGCTTCACACTATTAATGCAAATCTCTTATATAATCTGCTGAATCTTCATCAGCTAAACCATGAAATTTTGAAGGCGAATACCCTGCCATACCTATATGTTATATATTAGGTGGGTTATTCTGAAGTGCCAAAATTTATTCCTGCAAATTTAAAATATTCTGGTCTCTTTGTCTAATTACTAGTTGGAAAACAAACTTTTCACGTAGCAATTCACCAAATGTGAGTTTATTTTCTTGCTATAATAACTAACATCCTATTTACCTAGTTTTGGGCATTAGTCTGCAACTGTCGGGTATTTTGTTGAAGACGGTTAATATCTCGCTGATATAATAGCTATTTAGCAAATTTTTCTCACAATAATCCTTGAACACACCTATCTTTATCCTGATATAAAAACATCTAGCGACGAGATTCTTGTCTCTCATTATTGTAGGTTAATATAGCCAAGTCCTGCTCTCCTTAAGCATTGTCTCTTTCTCTCACAGTTTTTTCAACCTAAACTCAGAATTCATCTAATAAATATTGTAACCGTAAATTCTAATTTCCACTTTCAGTAAACTGATTCCTAAGATTATCTACTCGCTGAATTAAATCATGTAATAAGTTCTGAAATTGATCACGTTCAGCTATAATATTTTGTAAAGTAACCCGAATAGTATTTAATGAGCCTCTGATACTATCTATAACATTGGCGGGATTCTGCATAGGCATACTAACTCCCCTAATATAATTTTTAATTCAATCTAATCCTCTATTAATGTTGGCAATAAGATTAGTCATTGCCATATTTAAAGCATTTATTAAGATTTTTTTATCTATGAGAATCCAGATTCTTGCTTTAAGATTCCCAACCTTATTTTCGAGCTCTATGATTCGATTATCTTGAATAGATCTAACCTCATCTTTGAATTTTTTATCTTATTGTAAGATCCTAAACTGTTTTCGCAAATCAGATATTTCTGATTTAAGTTTCTCTACCTCTTTTTCGTAGGTTATAATAGTATTATCCTGTAATAAAATAGTTCAATAATATTACTCAAGCTCCTTCACAAGAGAGTGAAGTTTTTTCTCATTACTCTTATTATTAAAAATCTCATCTTAAAACTCACTACGAAGCTCCTGATTCGTATCTAACAGTTGTGAATATACTAGATCACATGAAAGTGTAGGCATAGTATTTTCAATCTGATTTAAAGAGCTTCATATAATCGTAGCCTGAGAATGAGTCAACTACAGATTATAATAGATTCTAATGAAGAGCTCCGCATAGTATATAGACTTCTGTATTATAATATTCCTGAATTTTGTTCGAATGTCAGGAATTGCAAAAAAAATGTCCAGATAAAGGGTTCTGAAGTTTTCAATTGCAGGACATTGCAAAGTGATTAGGATATCAATATAGCTATCAAATTTATCGACACCCATTATCTTGTAAAGCTAAGACGAGTTTTTCAAAAATTAAGATTTTGAACAAAGTCTATCAATACGATATATTGCTTTACACCCATGATCAGGATGGTAGGAGAGTATTCATTTATAGTTTTCTATTCATAGATGTGACAACATATTTTAAGGATGGACGTTCATTAATATTGAGAAATAGCTTAGAAATCTGAAATGCAATCAAAGAAATATATGAGGACCTTTTTAATCCTCTTATATGGTCAGAATTATTGATGACTGATGGTAATGCTTCGTTCTGAGGTGCATTTTCATGAGGGATGCAACAATATAATGTCACTATATATATTGTCAACCTTTATAGTTTTGAAAGTTTGGTTTTTATTAAAGCGTTTAAGAAAATAATAGCACAATTAACATATAAGATCTAATATGCTATAGAGGGATGATTAACCGATGGGAAGCGATTAAGAATATTTAGGAGAATCCTTAAGAAGTATATTGATTATCTGAATAACAATAAGATTCGTCTTATTGGAATGTCACCAGCTCATGCTATGACTTTGGAAGAAGTTGAATCAAAGCCTTCTAAAAAACCTAAGCGTGCAATCGAAAAAGATGAGGAAATAAAATTACAAAAAGGTACAGCAGTTAGATATCTGTTAAAAGTAGGCGAGTTGGAAGGAGACTATAGACGTAGAGTAACTGACCCGTACTAGAGCTTATATGTCTACAGAATAAAAAGAGTCATTGTCAGACGAAATTCATCACAACCAGTCTTATATTATCTTGAGGATGAACCCATTAAATTAACTGCCCATCTGATGAGATGAAATTCAAAAAAATCCTTTAAATATAAGGAAATTCAAATAGTTGAGGAATCTGATAAAATCGAGTACCCACCTGATAGATTTATGCGAAAATATCATCCTACTGGATTCGTCCATTATATTTAAATTGCTAATAATAATTTAACTAAAGCTTATCAATATGCTGAAAAACATAGTGGCCAATGCTTAGAAAGAACTGGGCGAGTAAATGATTATAATGTTTATCTTTGATCCTGTGAAAACGATGCATATCAATAGGAGTATTTATTAAAATACATCATGAAAAAATTTGAATGGTGCCCTCTATGCCATCACATTACTGAAAGAAATGTACGTTACATTTTTGAGGATCTGCTAGGTAGAAATTCCTACCATGTAGGTCTAATTTTTTGGATGGGATGCATCTTGATGGGTATAATGAGGAATTGCTTCTTACATTCGAATTTTAGAGATTCCAGCATTATCAACACAATAGCTTATACCATCAAAAGAGCGAAAGTTTAGAAACTCAGAGAATGTGTGATCAGAAGAAGCAGGATATATGCAAGGAACAAGGTATATGCCTTATCAAAGTTCCTTATAGCGCTGATCTCCTGTCCTATATCAGACATACTCTAATCGAGAAAGGGTTTTTGAGTAATTCTTCAAGTTAGATTGGAAAGACTTATTTTCTTAGCATTTTTTCATTTACTTCAGGTAAGGGAAAACATGTGACCGAAATTTTGCCAAGAATTTTTACTTCGTTTGATATAAATAATACTTAGTTTTGATAATATAAAAGTTAAAAAGCTTGATCCAGTAGATAGAATTATTCTCCATATCGATGAGATTAAAGATGCGAAAAAATTTAACGCATTAAATTCAACTTCTCAATGGCCTTTCACACTTCTAATATCAGGCCAAACTAATTCAGAAAAAACTAATGAAGTTGTAAATCTATTATTGGGGAACAAGTTGTATCAAATGTTTAATAGAAAAAAAGGAGGAATCAGATTTATTAAAAATGATGATTTATTACTTATCGGCCACCATCTCAAGGAACCAAAATATTTATATTTCAAATTAGGATATCAGATAATTGCAAATAGCCCAAAACACTTCCGTGAAGATATCACATTTCGGACTATAAAGCCTGATAAAATTCTAAAGCTAGATTCATTCTCTCCAGAAAGAGGAACAGTTATTATATTCAAAGATCTATGTGCTGATTTGAAAAAGGTCCAGGAGAAGATTATTCCTTATTTTACTGAAGGATGTTACAAAAATATAAGCTTAATCTATGTAATGCAAAGCTTTTTTAACTGTCTGAAGTTAATAAGGAAAGAATTAAATTACATCGTACTCTTTAATAGTTCTACTTCTGATGAATTAGCCTATATTCTTTGCCTATATGTTAATGACTGGCGCAGTTTCTATAAAAATTTTGATAATTATTTGTGTAATCAGAACTTTATTGTCTTTGATTTAACAGTATCCTCAAACCATCCTCACCGAATACGAAAAGGATGGAATATGTCATTTCTTAGTGAATAGAATTTTCCTTAAAGCTATTGAGTAAGATAAAATATATATTTTTTTTGGATTTCTAGGTTATATTCAGATTCACTACGTCTCTTTACCTATAATTTATTTTCATGAGTACTAGAATATATTTCTGGTTCTATAGTTACATCACTATGCTTCGTTTTGAAAAGGATCTGATCAACAAGAGCGATAATTTTCCTATCCTTAGCAGAAATAATATCCTCCAGATGTCAGAATTTATTCTTTAACAGGTCAATGGACTTTTAGCTGATGCAATAGCTTTTCTCGTATCAGAAATTATACTTTTGAAAAAAGCTACTAAATTTGATAATTAGGTGACTTTCTCACCACTCTCTTCCAAAGACCTGATCATAGCTACCTCACGAGACTTATACTGTTCTTGCAAATTGAGAAGCTCTTCAATCTTTTTTTCTAATACCTGCTTTGATATACACAACTCCTCATTTTCTTGCTTTAGTGACGTTTCATAGTTGCTAGTAATAGGCTTCATCTTCTGATGCTCCTTTTTCTTAATATAATTTTCAACTGCCTTACTTAACAAATTTTCTATTTCAGGGTGAATACTACTTGCCTGTTTCAGCGATAACAGATATTTTTGAGATGTAAAGCATCACCATATATCTATTTTGATAGATCGAGAAAGTTGGTTAAGTTGCTTCAAGTAATATATGTGAAAAGATGGTGTCAATATATTATTAGTCATTTTATACAGATAATAAAAAATTCTAAGAATCTAAGAATTCTGGGTATTCTCTGCATTCGGACAATTAGTGTAAATAAATTTACGTGTCAATATCACGAGAAATCTGCTAGTAATACAACTTCAATCAAATCACGTGTGTGTTATAATTTCTAATACCGATCACTTTTGCCAGCTAGCATTAATACAGGATCACATTTTATGCGATATAGATAATAAATTTTTACTAATTCATTTTGTAATTACTTATCTTCCAATTTTACAATTTTGACATTAAGCTCGCTAATACATTGTTTCAACGAATCAGTTTTACCAGAACCATCTATTTCAGATTGCATGCTTGCATAATGTAATATTAGTATGTTAATATTCAAAAATAAAAAATCACGTGATTTCAGCGACCTCAAGTTATCCAAATTTTGCTAAGAAAAAAATACAAATGAATATGTAAAAATAATCAGCTACCAAGGCACTTTATTAATATAGTAAAAATATACAATATTTCTATGCTAAAATACACAAACAATCTCTATACTAACTATTTGTTATATAGAGGCGTGAAGACAGTGGGACTTGGGTTAACATTTTAAGGCGGATGAAAGGTAGCTTGTCTTAATGCTTATATTAGAAGACTCTTATTCATGATCATTACATTTCTTAAGGTTAGTAGTAAGCGAATAAGAGATTTCAGACACGACTGGTAAGGGGATAATAGAATTTCTGCATGATCTAGATAGAAATATTTTGGTATACCAGCCAGATTATTCACAAAAATATTCAGATACATAGTTGTGTCTGCGACCTGGCCGTTCTAATTCTTCTAGATTATCATGTTTGATTTCTATTGTTTCGTTGAAATCACTATCATTGGGAATATTATTTTCCTAATGACATTATTATAGCAAGAGCGAAAAAATTTAACAAGGTTATCTAAGGTTATCTCAGTATAAATCCTTAATAAAGATAATTATACTTGATTCGCCCATTTTATTACTTGAATATTCTCAAGTTGTAGTCTCATAATCGGGAGTATCAACATTTGCTAAATTCAACTAGATCACAATGCATATATTATATCAGTACGAAAATTCGACTTAGATTACAAAACCAAGTATGAGTGAAGTGAAAAAAATTACTGGAGAAATATAAGTTGATGCTTCGGTCAATTCTTCATCGTAATCATCAAAAGAATTATCGCCACTTTTATAACATAGAGAGAAAGTGTGAGCGTAACTGCGAAATTTAGGAGGAGAAGTGATGATTAGAGAAGCTTTCTCAGCTAGTCATTTTCTTTCATTCTTTGAAATTTTACATTCATTCATGAGTGATGTAGTGAATAGAATTTTTAATGAGTATTTATAGAAGAATAGGTGCAGAAGCAAGTAGCACAAAAAAAGAACATATATAAATATACTGGTTCATTATTGGAGACATAACCTCCATCGGTTTTTAGTATACTATCAACTTTGTTGAAGGCAGTTTTGATCAACCTCTCAGCGTCATGCATTACTGTTCGAGCCATTTTTACCTAATCAGGATATTTAGTCAATACATGTCTGAATTGTAATAGGAACTCAAAAAAAATGGTAATTTAGTGAACCTTATCCAAATGTAAGTCTGAATCAGCAGTAGATGATTCTATTTTATTTCAAAATATTCGGACATCATTGTATTTTTCGCGGTAAGCCTTACATAATTGGGAGTCAAGAGGTAAGTATAGTGATTGAAGGAACGGTATGAAAAAATAAAAAAGGCAATGACTTGGAAGTTGCTTACAACAGATACATAATGGATACACAAACCATAAGGTAAACAGTATGCAATTGTCTACTGTAGTTGTGTGTACAAGAGAAATCTTGTGATATACAACGAATACGTAAATCATCAGAATCAGGACGCACTTAACTCTCATAGTCGTATAATCACGTTTGGAAAAAAATATTATATATGTACTTGCCTTATACTTTTGCAATAATTCACTTACAGCCGTTTTTACTTCTTCTGAGTCACCTTTCACTAGTATGTTGAGATCGTTCTTGAGTTTAAGAGCCTTCTTTAAAACGAGTAAGTAAAATTGGGTTGCTTTTGACGGTATTGATAAAAACCCAAGAAGCTGTAATCTTTGGCAGGAGTTTCACGAAAGTATGCAGAACAAATTATTAGTGAACGCTTATTAGAGCGGTTACTTTCTACACAAGTCATGTTGGAAGGAATAATTTTTAGGAAGATCGAGAATGTGGCTTTTGTCATAAAATCTACTTTTTCATCTCCACGTGATCACCACCCATGTAATACAGTTACTACAGTATTCTGTAATGCCAGCAAAAAATCATGTGGCTGAAAAAAATGATGGGTAAATTTGTCATAATGTTACAATCACATTTTTTGGTATTGTAACAAATTAATAACCTCTTCATGCTTATACGCTTATACGTATTCTGAATTTCTGTAAAGCTAAATTTTTAGCGTTACAATTAATATCGACGCAAATGGCCGAAGTGGGCAAAATTTTATTGATTTTTCAGATACATAACGAATTAGAAAATGATAGTGCTAGCGAGAGAAATATATGATGCTATAAAAGAGGAAGGGAGTACGTGGATCCTAGACTATTAAATGCGAGTCCCAGCATCAAGTTATTTCTTTGAAATTTTTATAACTAATATATTTCTATCACTATTACTAAATACGAGATTCTTATCCCCACACTCTTTTATTACACTAGATTTTCTAAATAAATTATCCCACCCATTTCTACACCTATCTATATCATTAACACCTGCACAGACTATATAAAAGATTATTTCACGTAAGAGAACTTTATTGAGATTAAGTAATTTCGAATCTACAGCATAAATTTAGAGATTAGTAACTGAGGTAAAAAAAAATAATATTTACCAATTCACACTTACCAATATACTTTATTTTCAAAATATTCCATTCCACCTCATATACAAGGAATAATTTTTTCTGCATTATCGCAGGAACAATACTGCGTAAATTTGCTTTACTTTGCCATATATCATTTATACTGTGACACTTTTTTAGATCCTAGTTTGAAAGATCCTTTACAATAAATGGTATTAACTCTGGCGGAAGTTGTTCTAGTAAATTATCTTTTTGCATTCTTTATATGGTTAGAAGATATTTTAATCAAAAAATAAAGTTAGCTATAGCACGGAGTGATAACTGGGTTAGGTTGGCTCAGCCCACTTCAAACTACCACCCGCTTAACCTTTTTTAGTTACGTCTTCCTTCGTTGCTTATGAGGGACATCCTTTTTTTCTCTTACCTGACACCAATGGGACTCCTCAATTATTTCATCTAAATCAGAATCTTCAGAAGTCTCGAACAAAGCCTTACCTTTTTTATTAATCAGCAAGGGAACTATTTCATATATTAAGTTAACCACAGCTTCCTATCTACACATTCGTTCAGATCATCCAATTCAATATTTAAGCATCCCACATCTCTTTCCAATCTTTTTACTCTCCTTTCTAAAGAATTATGTTAGGAATAATAATCTTCTAATTGTTTCTTTAGTGTCCTATTTTCGCCAGAAAGCGCTTTATATATTTTTGCATTCTGTTTGTCTAGTCCAAATAACTTGGCTATTTTTTCTGTACGTCTGATAACTTCTTGCTCTCTAAATACATCAGATGAATGATTTTGATCGGTTACCATTTTCGTGATATTTTATATATGATATATCTTGTCTCAAGTGAAAAAATAGAATTAATAAATGATATCAGACTGATAAATCAGTCCTCCCGACCCTCTAACCCATATATGTGATTAGTTTTCATCAGAAATCTAGAATGGTTTTGCTTGATCATAAGGTTACCCCCTCCTTCTTAAATTAACTATAATATATCTATCAGATGGAGAAGTATGATTGTCAGGACTGTGGCGAAGTGTTTCACTGGCATAAGTATTAGCTTTTGATGGATTTTTAGGTCCATGCATTACGGAAGCAAACACTGCCCCTAGTTTACTTAAAGAACTAGAGAGTAGTGATTCATAAGGTTTAGGAATATATTCATTTTTTTTCAGAAATGAACTTAAGTATGTCGATCCAGGCTTTTCTGGATCTTTTAACGCTCTGAAAATGATTGCTTCCTGAATTCATGTAAGCAATTGTCTTGCTCGCTCCTCATTTTTTTCCAATGATCTAAACACCTGAGAAATATCTTGTTGACCTCAGTTTTTTACGTATTCAGTTACACCCCATTTGCTATACGCAAATTTTTAATTTCAGCAGGGCGGATACAGAGCATGATCATTACATCAGCTAGGGCCTATTTATCGGATGTGTTAAACACAATATACAAATCTAGCCGTTCTTTAACTGATTCTAATGAGAAGTGGTCCAGATAATGAAGTCTTTCATTTTTACATTACTCAGTATGCTCCTATTAGATTTTATTAGATGCTCTGGTTATCTTCAAAATCTTGGTAGCAGAGATTATTTTTTCTGGGTCGCAATTCTCTTTAAAGCCTGGAGAGACGTGATAAGGTAACGACAGGATCAGAAACAGTTTTGACTAAGATTCTAGATATCGCTTTTACATCTCTTTCACTAAGATAATCTTAAACAATATGCTGAGCCATTTCTTTAATAGTCTCCTTAGAACAAGCACTATCAAAAACTTAACATATATTCACTTCTCCAGCCTCTGACTCATCCCCTTATTCTTTAAGGGTTACTTAACTTTTACTTCGCCTAATTCTCTCATGGGAAATTAATACATATGCCTGTTCTTTGCTAAACTTATATTCTTTTTGAAGACGATCACGAGTCTGGCGTCTTTTTTCTTTATTTACCTTTGGCATACCAGTTATCAAGAGCTCAAGTATTTCTAACGCATACTGGCTAAGCTTTTTGAGACTCATCTTATTGGTAAGTTTGTGGTCTGTAACGAACTTAGTTGTAATAGCAGACATAGAGTGGTATATAGAATATATGGTAGTAGTTAGATTAATCTGTGGTATTCAGATTATATTACGTGAGAAAAAGGTTCAATTCGAAAAATTTTCTCAGAGTCATGCTTCTTCGAAAAGGAAACTATCAGAGATGGCTTTTGACTAGATTAAAGGAATGAAAAAAATAATATAGCTTATGCTCTAGACCAGCATAACACATTTTTAAATATCTATAATAAAAATGAAAATAAGTTTAACATATATTAATCTTAAAAACTTTTCCAGAAAGAAGTACTATGCCCTTTGGTCTCTTTAGTGAATACATATCTGATTCGGAAGACTCTATAGATTCTAATTATCCATCTTGGCCTTACCTATATAAGAAAAAATATAGGTCTATCTGCGGGAAAATATACTTTCATAAAGACAGATGTGTCAAATACTATAGGTCTTCACCAGAAAAAATATGCGCATCCTGCTGTAATAGGCTGACCTTTTCTATAATATATGCCAAATCTATTTATAAGAAAAATTGGTTAGAGAATCGCAAAAAGAATAAGTAGGATTTGTAACTTTAGCCAAAAACGCTAAAGCAAAGGAATTTTAAATATCTATAATAAAAGTAAAAGCGAAATTTTAAGATTATTAATATCAAAATTACCTCATATAAGTCGTTTTATCTACCAATATATCAAGAGAGATGGTTTGATATGTGGAAAAGGATGCATGAGTGATTTAGGATATTCCAGACATTTTAATGCCTGTCCTAAAACAATATGCTCTATTTGTAAAGAGCTAACTTATTCTGATACTGGAATCTGTAACACGCATAGCAGATTTTATGACCATGTCTGACGCGAAAGTAAAAAAACTAAAACAAAATCTAATATGTCAAGACTATAGATGCCTGCCGAAACCTCCTCAAAATAATTTCGTCATACCCTTTTCTATGTTTTTAATATAGTTTCAACAGTTTCGGCTTTCGTCATATCGAATGGATTTCGTCATATCTCTTATTATGATTTTAATATAGTTTCGTCTAAGTTTCGACTGTTATTAAAGGGTTTCGTCCCTCATCTATAGTCAAGACTTAGCTGGATAACGAATCTGGGCTGAAATATTATTTGTCTTGCCTATAAAATCAAAAAGTTCCTGAATCTCATTATCTGTTTTTGATCTATATGGTGGAAGTTTTAGTGCGCTTTATCTTTGAAACCAGTACTGTTATATGGCTGACGATTAATTCAGTATGAGTATTGTCTAACTTGTTGTTCTTTAGGCCCTATTCTTTTTTTTATCACTTTCAACATTATACCCATACCAATTGCTAGCAATTGCATTAATTGTTTATATAGCTGAATGAAGATCTGGTATTTTCTTTGTATGAGACTTAAAACCAAAGAGTAATAAAGATTAGTTTCGAATTTCTATAAACTTTTCACAAAATCGCATAAATGATTTTGATGCAGTATTGCTAGAAAGAGTACGCTTGTCATCAATGTCAGTAAAGCCTAATATTTAAAAAGTTCTTATATAACTTTCTAATACTTTGCTGAATAAGATTTACACAAGTCTTCTGCTACTGATTTTTTCAGATTCTCTTTGGCTTTATAGCAGGCAATTTCCCATTGTATATTTTCCTCAGCTTTCAATCCCTTCATTACATTCTCCTTATCATGACCTACTTTCAAAAATAAGACAACTATAAGAAATACTTCCGAGCTTTAGGCGAACTAAAATTTTCAACGAATTTTCTATTGCAAATATTATTCCAATTCTCGATACTCATGTCTTTACAATAAAGATTCCGCATATAAAAACGTTTAAGTGCTATAGTATCTGTGATAAATTGCTCTTGATCAAATTTAAGGATTTCAGCTTCTTCAGAACTAAGATTCTGAGAAGTAGCAACTACATTAAAATCTGTATTCTTGATAATTAATGCTTCAACCCTAATCTCATTGCGAACCCTTTTGCGATTCCCTATAACTTCTCGACTCTCATTCATTTTTATAAGTTGGAGAGAAGTGCCTGTACTGGCTATAAGGCTACAAAGCTTTTCAATAAAATATCTTGCAGAGAGACGTTTCTGATGCTTAACTTCAATGAAAGTTATTACAGCTGGAGACTCATTAACTTTATAAGAAATGGTATTATTATTACATTCACGATGTCCCTTTATTGCTGTAGGTAAATTATTAGGCTGGGCACTTGCAAGTTCTGTTCGAATATTTTCACGACCTGGTGGGCAAAAAAGTTCATTAGAATTTTTCTGATAGAATAGGAAAACAATACAACAAGAACAGTCACGAATTCGATAAAGCATTTGTGCAAGAGCTTCAACATGAACTGGAGTGGCGATATTTGTAATAGCTATAATTATATCGAAGTGGTCTGTAACCTCGAATGATATTTCTGCCTATACTGTATTATATAAGCTACACAATCAAGTTCACCCCAAGTGACATTAATATCAGAAAAGTCTCTTTGACGTTGTTTTCCATCCATATCTCCGTAATAAGTACGGACTCTAACAAGCGAATTATCTAACTTAGACAATTTAGATACTTTTTCTACTAATACTCTAGCTATCACTACTCCAGTAGATACAAATGCCACACATTTACACTGCCTTAAAAGATCATATCCTATTCGCATAACTTCAGCTTCGCTATTCAGATCATAAATAAATTTAACTGTCTCGCCTATACAAGGCTGATACTTATTATCAACTACGTGAATATTTTCACTGCGATAAGCCTGAAGGAAGGATAGTGTCGATGTATTTACAAAGGCATCTATGGTAAAAATATGCTTCGCAGATCTTAAAACATCATGCATTATATTCTCAGACTCCTGTACATTTGTACCGCTAGACATTTGACACATGATAGCATTGGCTTCATCGAGAATAGCTACAAATGGACGGGCTGTAAACTCGATACAGAAAAGACTCTCAACCTGTACTATGATAATATCCCATTTGTCTATAGATAAATCTCCTAGTTTATTTTGGTAATTGCAAATTCGGAAACCTAATGCTTTTAAATCATCGAGTTTCACTTTTGATTAATTGCTAAGAGACTTTTGGTAAGAGATCCAGATAAAATATGGCAAAGAAGAAATATCATGTACTTTATTTTTCAATGCCATAATAATCTCCCTTAATGCAGTGGTTTTCCATGTTCCTGGAAGAGAACGAATAAGCATTGTCGTTTTCTCAGTACTCAAGAAATCAGGATATACTTTTGGAGAGTCTCTTAATTTTTCTACATTAATAATTGTCTCTGATAATCTTACAAGAGAATGTGGATTTGATATAGCATCGCTTATTTTTTCAACTATTTCTCACTTAGGTTTTGTAAAAAATTTAGTTGCTTTCCTAAATGTCAATCCTTTATGATTTAATTTATATTACTTTTGCTGATAATATCTAAGTATAAAGCTTCCGCTTCTAAGAAGAAAGTCATATAACTGGTCTTTTTCGTGTTTGATATCGCAAATAGGACATGCTTCTAATGACTGAGCTTGAAAGTTGACAAATCCCTTTCTAATGTCGCTAATCTTAAGCCATTTATATTTTGCAATAACCAAACTAGCTCTCACGTTTAAGGCAGTTTTATCTTCGATGGGTTGGAATTCCTCTTTTTTCAGCTTTTCAGAGGAAAAGATTCAGGGCCAGATTTCAGAATAATTGGATTTAGGCTAAACTAAATAATTTTCTAGCTTACAATATCCTTCTTTAATGAAAGAAATTGCAGGTCTTTTAACTCTATCTTCCTTTATTGATCTAAGAAGACGAAGGCTGAAACGAGATTTATAGAGTCCAATATCAATAAACTCTAAATATGGCTTTCTACCCCTATCAGTGACTTTTTCTACAAAACCCTTAAGGTC
>CAJVPQ010001889.1:0-15943 GCA_910591825.1 Funneliformis caledonium
TTTAATTAAAATTTCGCAAAAACAATCCAATTTTATTATTCTAATTTATATTTAATGAGAACTTTATTTTAAAAAAATTAGTTAAATTGGCATCAGAATCAATGCCGTTAAATTATCATTTTTAGTAAGTAACATTAAATTATTATATTTAAACATGAAATGCTAGATTTTCAATTGCACAATGTTAGATCCTCAATCAACATTTTTTCGCTCAACATGTCAGACAACGAAAATACCAGTATAAACTTTGAAGAAATAGAAGACTTTGATTTTGATTTTGATTTTGATGATGAAACAAATAAACCATCTATTCCTGAACAACAAAAGGAAGATAGCACGAATATACTTAATATTGATAAGAATAAAGGAAAAACTACTTCGGCTGTTTGGGAATATATACTTTGAATTAAAATATTTCTGTTGTATTTTACATTTATATCAAATATGAGCAGAAGGCTAAATTTTTTCGTTGAAATGCATGAGTACTATTTATAATAATAGTACAAATTTTATAAATTATAACAAATCCATTAATTCTTTTATTTTCAGTATAAATCAATCAAAAAAATATTAATTTTTAAAAAACGTATAATTTTATTGTAAAAACCTTATAATTTTCAATGTAATAAAATATAATTTTTTTTTATTATTTTTATATATTATTAATTAACAATTTCTTATACATCATTTTTTATAAAAAAAATGCTAAAAAAAAATTTCTTATAAAATATAAGAAAATGTGTTACGAAATTTCAAAAAACGTATACAAAACTTATTTATAATAATAAAAACATATGCAAATTTTTATAGGATATGTCTAATAAAGAAATTACTGGAATAAGTTCATATTTGTTATATATATATCTTTGTAATAGTTATGTTTATTATATTTGCTATTAAATTTGGCTTAATCTAGGTTACTAGTGAGCGTGTCTCTGATATGTGTGAAGAAATGAAGGTCTTGTTCTTAAGGAGCTGAAATCCTGATTCTGCTATGATTATAGCTATTGCAAAAATCCTGCTACCTGATCAAGGAAAAAATAATGAAAATATCAAATTCTTAAAAGGACGTAGATTAGAATATATGACACAACACCATTTCTGATTTAATAATGATCTTAGTTTTTATACAGAGAAATACATGAAGATTAACAGGTATATTTTTTCAATCACCATGTATAAATTATAATTAAATTATTATTAAACTATTTCAATAGTATTTCAAGTATTGATATGATACTAAGTGAAGATGTAATATTGTTATATATTACCGATGACCTTTTTAAGATATCTTCTTTACACAATTGGCCGTTATTAAAGAAGATGAATTATTTAATGATCTAACCATTATTGACCCTTTAAAGATATTTTTAAAACAAGCTTTTATTTTGCATTTAACACATGAAGTATCCCGTTTAACTAACTCTAATATAGATAATCATCATATGTTACAACAAGTAAAAGAATTAGATCATTTAACCAATAATCTGATTATTCTGAACTCAATCCAAAAAAATGCATCCAACCAAATTGATATGTTAACAGTAACATAAAAGACGTCATGTACACAGATCACGCAGATAGATTTACTGATATACTTAACTATTTATAGTGTAATGCATATCTTTGTAAATTTATACAACATATTTAATATAATGCTATTGTAATATATAAAATTATCATCTTATCTATGCAAATATATATGTTAAAAAAAGATAATAATGTAATACTTGATGATTATCTTTTTGTAATTATATATAATATTAATATTATAATTTAAATTTATAAAAAATCCTATTAATATCCTTATTAATATACATGATAATATATATATTTATATTGACATTCTAATTATATATATGATATAATGATTGTATAATAATATCAAAAAAAATAATCTGATAGTAAAGTAAAGGACCACAAACAGTCAATGACTTCATCCACAACCCTCAAAATACCTCAACAGATGATACAAACAAAAAACTTGATAAAATCCTTAATATGTTAACAAAAATGCAAAAGGATATGTCTGAACTAGAAGCTCATATTTTGAAATTAGAAAAGCACAAATTTAACTCAGACTCTACCTCTATCATTTTCACCTCTAACATCCCTCTTAAACCTGCATCACACAACTTAGTTTTGAATTTTAATCAAAAAAAATGTATTTGTATTGCTAACTCATTATTTGATGAAAATAACTTTTCTGCTTTTAAACCTGTTGATCCCAAAATACAAGAATATATGAACGAACAAAATGCTATTATTGGAGACCTTTACAAACAATTTAAAGAGATAATGACTCAAATCGCTATCCTTATTAATAAGGCACAATAACTCCCTCACCCTTAACCTTTATCTTTAATCATGATTAATAACAATAACAATAATCTTTCTAATATTGATAACGATACACCCAGATATTACTTTAACAAAATGATATATTATCACTTACCTCACTATCAAATTTGCTACACACAATATCAATTCTTTCCAATGTTTGATCAAAAATTAATTTATCAACGATTTCTTCTCAGATTTCAACACTGATTTTGTTAATCTTACAGAAACTCAACACAAAGCAGACCAAACTTTCACAATTTATCTGATCCTACTTATACTTCCTATTGGAGTAACAACATCAACTCATACATTAGTATTAGCATTTTCATTAAAAAATCTTAGGCAATCTATGTTCAAAAAGCATTTCTAAATCATGACAGATTTATTTACGTTGACCTTTACTTAGCAGGCAATGTTAAGCTATGAATCTTTTGTATTTACTTATATGCTTCTAATAAAATATGAATCAAGAAAGAACAAATGAAATTACGCAAAGAAATTATTAACCACATCAAAGAAGGACTTAAGTCTGACTTCAGAATTATAATTAGAGGTGACTTTAATACCAATCTAGATACATATTAGTCATTCGTACACAATGGAAAATTGATTTATTGGCAAATAGAATTTTATCAAAAACTTTTGCTCTGAATTTTTTCGATCTTTATGACATATATCATGATACATCCCAACCAACATACAACTCAGAACCTTATAATTCCTGAATTGACACTATTTTTGCTTTACCCAATATCACTTCAGAATTCTTATTTTCCTACATTGACACTCTGAATCTTTATTTTTTGGATCACAAAATCGTATTCGCTTCTTTCTCTGATTTTTATAAACAGCAATCTGCCAGATCTCGTAATCTACAAAGTAAAAGACAAATTCCCAATCTAAAAGTAATGAACAATGCCAAATAGACAGAATTTGCTATGCACACTAACTTTCATTATCACTATCACAATTTTGATTATTTTAATAGTCTCTCTAACAATAAAACCAATATGAACATCCTGTGAGTTCAAATAAAGACTGCTATTCTTGTAGTGAATCGCAATTGCATTTCCCAAATTTAGATCTCTTCTTAACAATACCACAAACATCCATTTGAACAACTTGACTCTCTTATTAATACTTGCAAAGTTGCCTCTTTATTTATTAAAATTTAAAAACACTTTCATTCAACAACAAATCTGTCTTAATGTTATAGACTGGCAAGCTATTAAATCAGCTGTAAACAAATTAGTCATAGTGGCTAAACTTCTCACTGTTATTCTCTCTCCTTTGTTAGATGCCTCTAATGTCTGTAACATTAAGAAACAGCTCAAAGATATTCACAAATCACTCTCTGCTCTTGTTCAAATTGATGTTCAACGTATCAAAGAGAAGCCATCAAAACCTTTATAGACAAAAGATGTGGCAACTTTTAAAATGACTTTTTCAAAATAATTGTTTCAATTTTAAACAGAAAAAGTGTTCTATCATGTTAGATTGCCTACTTATCAAGAATAGGAATACATTTACGAATCATTTTACAATTGATCCAGATGATATTAAAAACACCACTATCAATTATTTTTAAAATTTCGCTCTTTCCTCCTCACCTGCTCCACCAATATTTTCCAGATGGATTAACCAATTCAATCCTAGAGATTTTTTTTTAATTAAATGTGGCAGTCTCGCATGATCTTTATTATTATTTATGAGTTTACAAGAAAAATAAAATAAAACAGAAAATACAAAATATCTATAAATTAATCTAGCGAACTAAACTACTTTATCAATACCAACCTTGCACTTTACTGAACTAAACTATATATTAGAAAAGAAAAGAAACTAATCTAAACTAAAATACAGATATCAAACGTTCAGAAGGAAGGGCGTGGTTACTACTATACCAGAAATTTGACCAATGAGTATCAAAAGCAACAGCTGAGAAAAAGGAGAAGGGATTACTTTGAGAAGTTTATATAGATCTTGGGAAGCCAGAGGATATCCAAACAACAGTGAAATCATCTTTGATGTTATTTGAAGTTTTCTAAAGTTGTAGTGATTCACATCTTGCTGACCATATATTATAGGCTGAGGAGAAAATATCATCAAATAGGGATGATAATAAACCAAGGGTGAGTTGCTTATTATTAGTGACGGAATTGATTGAGAAGGAAAATGATAAAGGAATAATTCCTTTTAAGAAATCAATAAAACATAAATTGTTGTTGAAGGAGTTGCAATACCATATTGAAGATTGATCAATATAATTGATTTGAGTGTTATTGTTAGGTCTATTTAGCTCTTTGAGGTGAGATAAGAATGATTGTTTGTATTTTTGAATGATGTCAGTAAGAGAAGTTGTATTTTTAGAACAAGACCAAATATGATCAAAGTCTTCAATTATAATATTATAACGAAAGCAAGTACTAGTAGTATAAGTTTGAGGAAACTGTATATTCATGACCGTCAAAGTGAGAAGTAATTGTAATAATAATTTGATTTTGAATTGTTTTCTTTTGCATGTATTAAAGGATGTTATCCTAACGTTCGCTAAATTATTAAGAATGTAAAAGAAAGTTTGTCAATCAATATGAAAGTTATTGTACTTGGCAAGTTAGGAAAGGATTAAAAACATTCCAGCCCAAGATGCTTATTATATGTATTTAATAAATAAATGAGGTGGCGTGATGACTGATGTGTTATTATAACTTATAAAGTATTTAAGACTAAGGTGATTGCTATTAATACTTAACGGGACACCAGAGAGTTATTTTGCTAAAGCATCTACTTTGTTGTTAAATTAATTTGATCCATAAGCTTTAACTTTTGTCAGTGATAACGCTATGTTATTAATTGTAATGAGTTGTATTAAGATCATTCAAATATGAAAATATGGAATTTTAAAAGTAGGGTTTAGTGAAGGAGATTCTTCGCATATGTTGATAATTTTTTGATATAAGGTAATTGCAGCTTATGAATCAGTACAGATTTCAATGTTGGAGTTAGGTGGAGCAGTATAGGTTGCAGCAAGAATAGCAACTATTTCTGCTAATGTTAAAGAGGAAGAGTGTAAAATAAGTGTTACATTAAAGGAGAGCAAAGGCCAATTTTGATTAGCTTGTAACTACGCTATTTCTATTTGGCAGTCAGGAGATCCTAAAGATGTAAGAGAACCATCTGTATAAAATTAGAGAACGTTAGCATTAGTAAATTGTAATTTAAGATAATTTAATTTATTAATGGATGTTTGATCAAAGGGGAGAATATCTAAGTTAGGTAAAGGTTTGGTTGAGTATTGATAAGGAGATGTCAACGTTGATAAGGTAACTTTCCAAAGCATTAGGTGAGAAAGACTACATCACCATCCCTCGCAGGGTTTGTAAAAAATTTTAACTATAGAATAAAATGACTCAGGTAATTTAATAGCACAAAAAATGATGATGTTATTGTTGTTTGTAGGGTATAAAAGCTAAACGGTTGAAAAGATTACATCTAGTACAAGGGCTATGGATGTTTGAAGGCTAGCAGCTTGATTTGGCAAATAATGTTGTGTATGTATGATAGTATCTTCGACTTTGACTACTTTGCCTAATATAAATGTCATATACTGATTAAACCAAATTACAATAAAAGTTGGATTGGTTGCTGATGCATTAAAATCAGTAGGTTGAGTTGGTGCTCTAATGAGTGATTTGTGAAAGAGGCAATTATTGAGTAGGAATCTATTTGAAGCACTAGTTAAAAGCTGCAATTCCAGCTGTTTAAACCATTTAGCACTATGGAAAACTGAGTCATAAATCATATTTAGGTCAAAGGTTATGAATAGGTTAGTACCATCTATAATGGTGAGTTAATTGATGTATAAGATTAAAAGTAATCGCAGTTTCATCACATTTTGCTGATATATCTTGGGAGGAAGGAAATGTATTATTGGGAGTGACCCTCCATTTATTTGCTTTAAGTTGTAATCTTTATCTATACATTGTTGAAATTTAAATCCAATCTGCTTAGCAGCTGAAAGGAATCCTGACTATCAATCTTTAAAAGGCCTAGTATCTATATAAGACCAGTCAGTTAATGGAGACGATGGTAACCATTCCAAAAGTTGTAGTTGTAGAATTCGTAGCCATGAAGTTGAACCAAAAAGTGAAATGTCATTAGTCATTTTTAATATGTCAGATGATTTGGCTTGTATTTGTTTATCATACAAATTTGCTAGATTTTAACCAAAGGTTGAGTGAATAACGGAGACAGATATAAATCTTGAAAGTCCTAATTTCTTTTTGAAGAAAGTTCTGAAGAAAGTCATCAGAGTGTCACAAACTGAATGAGAAACAAACGTAAGTTTTATTTTGTATAGTATACAAGGGATGACGATGGTGTTAAAGATTGCAATCATGTATTTGGTAGTAAGCTTTTTCTTGTTAAGGATGTTCTTTATCTTGGTAAACTCATCAGAAATTTGATTAATAATAAATTGTCTATTGTTAAACAGAGATACCCAGACTCCTAAATATCTAGTGGATTCCTTGTGATGTAATGGTGTGAGCCAAATACTTTTATCATTGAATTTGAAGTTGATGGGAGAAGAATCTCTGTCATTAATCATGAGAACTGACTTATCCCAGTTGACCTGAATGCTGTTAAGGAATCTGCTATACTCATGATATTTAGGAGATCAGTTCTGGAATCTACCAGCTAGAGCATGTCATCCATATATGCTAATGCTAGAACATGATTTGAAAAACTTTGAGTGTTGTACTTTATGATATAAGTTCTCCAGTAGACATGTTATGTATAGCCATATTATGAGTTTTGTATAAAACAAAGAAGCGGGTCATAGTATATACACTATAAGTTAGGAGATATAATTTCACCTTAGTCGATACTTGAGAGCAGTATTATCATAAGATATTGATGGAATACTAATGGAACGCTAATGGGATATAGATGGGACAGATAGGACATTTAGGACATAGTGTGGGACAGGTTAGGACATATAGCTAGGATAACAAATCTCTGGAACATCAAAAATATACATCACTGCCTGAGAAGACTAAATAAGTGTCAGAATTACTGTGCACGATAAATACTTGGTTAAAATAAGAAAGAAAAATTGAAATCAAAAATTTTATAAATGCTTCTGAGATTTGAAGATGACTAAGAGTTCTAATCAACATAGTGATATTAACTCGATCATATGCTTTTGACATATTTTGAAACAAAATCCAAAGGTTGTTGTGATGAAACGAAGCATCGTAATTGACGTTATTGAATATATGTATTAATTTAAAGGTACTTCTGCAAGGTAGACCAGTAAAGTTGTTTCCTTTGAGAATATTATTAGTGAACAGAATGTTTAAAAGTCAACCATTGATTAGCTTTATGAGAGCTTTACATGGACATTCAAGAAGTGTAATAGGCCGTGTGTTTGTTAAATTATATTCTCAGGACTTTGGTTTGGGTATTGAATAAACGAAAACTAGATTCCATCTACTTGATACTAAATTGAGTAACAAACATCTGCAAATGATGATTCAAAAACATTTTGATATAAAGGGGCTGAAATGTTTTAACATTTTGTTGGATATCTTGAATGGTCCAGGAGCTTTTCCTTCAGAAAGCGTCCTAATGATATTGCGTCATTCTTCTTCCGAAGGGGGTTGCATAGAGCTATATATATTGGGATCAATAGATTTGTCTGGTGTATAAACCTGTTTTCAAACCTCTAGAAGAGCTGGGTTAGAATATTGGGAGCCAACCACTTTTTGAAAATGTCTTGCCATTTTTTTTTGAACATTCTTTGGATCCATAAAGAGTTCTTTGTCAAGACTGTTATTATTTATACATCTGTCCAGTGTGATAGTAGTACAGAAATACTCTAATAATGAGTCGAACATAGCTCTTTGATCATCCATCAAGTTAGTACATCGCCGTTCAATAGCATCATTAATAGCTTTTGTTTTGAGTTCTCCTTCATTCAGTTTGGCTGCTGTGGATAGGACTTTACGAAGATCGATTAACAGAGAACGAATTGATTTAATATCTTGTATTAAGGGTTGACTAATATTAGGGACTAATATAGTGTATTCTGATAAAAATGCTTGTATCATTTTATACCAGATGATCCATTTAGGGTCGACAATATTATCTGTGATGCATTTGTTGCTTGATTTACAGAGTTTTTGAACTATTCTAATACGTTTATAAATCAATTTAAGAATACATGATCTAAGATCTCTATTGTGATGTGAAGTGTATTTGTTAGGGATTGTTTTAGTAGTGGTGTCAATGATTAATTTTTGTAAAAAATCCTAATAATAGTTCAGGTGGTGTATTGTATGTATGCTGTCTAACGACACAGAGTTAAGTCTTGTATTTTTTTACATCGTTAGTTGACTGAAATACCAAAAGTAGACCAGTCATTATCAGTCATTTCGTTATATTGATAGACTAATTTTTCAATTGCTACATGTTGAGTGAAAGAGGGTTGATTGATATCAATGAAATAGTTGTATATACGACAGTATGATCTGACAAGTCATTGTCAATTCTTTCTACCACTTGATCGATGAGGTCTAGAACTAAAGAGGAATGCATAAAAATGTGGTTAATCATAGAACGTCCTATACTGGTATTATATGTAATGAGATCGTCAGTTGATTTCTAATTTTTAATGAGATCCAAATTGTTAGTCATGTAGAGATCATTAAGTGAGATAAAGAAGGTTTTTGAATTTGAAAGACTAGAGGTCTGTAATAGATCTGCGTTAAAATCGCTAAGGAATATTGTAAGGAAATCCTTTTGATGTGCATCATTTATCAGATCTAAAGCTTTCTAGTAAGTTTTATCATGTAAATTTTTATCAGAACTAGAAACATAAATGTTAATAATATGGAGTTTGTGTTTGTTTTTAAACCAGAAATCTAATGAGTAAATGCGATGTAAGAAGGAGGAGTGGTAAAAAATATGATCGGCTAGGTGTTTTTTTATGAGAAAGCTGACTCTGAATCCCATATTTTAAGCAGAAAAATCAGTGTTAAAAAAGGGAACAAATTTATCTGAACAAATGGTTTTAAAGAATGTATATGAGATGAGTTTTTGAAATTCGTTTTCTGTAAGGTGATAATCTTTAGATTATAGAGAGAGTAGAAATTAAAAAGGATCTGTTATTTGTGTGGTAAAGTAAAAGAACAAGTATTATGGGTGGCAATATTGAGTGTGAGGGGCACTGTTTTATTATTATATAGTTGTGATATCATAATTATTTAAAGAAAAGGTTTAAGGCAAGGACCTCTGTACCATCCTCTAAAGTGGCGACAGCACTGAATGAGTTGAGTTTAGGGATCAGGATTATGTAGGCAGGATGGGTATTGTCTAAAACTATGTGTTAGATATTAACAATAGCTTTGAGGGTAACATTGAGCTTTTTTACCGTGATTTTATTGTATTTGCGTAATTCTTCAGTTTCTGCATGAAGGATTATGATGTGTTTTTCTTGTTCGATGACTCAAGAGTCTGATATGTTGACTTCTGGTTCATATACAGTGTCTGTTTTCATCGCGCCTTCTGCTTTAACCACTTCATTGAGTTCAGCAGCTTTTTTGGATATGATCGTAAAAATATTTAGGTACTTTTCCACTTCATCAAGATGATATATCGATAAAGCAAGATCATTGTGCAATGTAGCTAACATCGCTGTAATCGCATCTAGTTTGTTTAGAATTTTTTGAGTATTTGTCAATTCAGTTGCAAGGGTTCTTGTAGATCTATATAGTGCATCTTTCTTATTCATTTGATCTGACCATGATTTCCATGCATGTATAGATTTATCAAGAGAAATAGGTTTGGGAACATCAGTATTATTAGTTGGCTTTTGAGAGTTATTTTCAGGGTTTTTGGTATTTTTGATCCTATTAATAAATAATTGTGAGTTTTTAAGGTCAAACATTAAATCTTTATCTTATATGAAAGTAACTTTGGGCTGTGACGCAGGAGTAGAGTAGTTTTTGAATTGCACAGGTTTGAAATGTTGGTAGAGGTTCTGTATTTGTTTGTCTTTCAGGCTGAGACGTTTGCATCTGCAGTTACGTGAATCATATCTGGGGATTGAACAATAAGCACAAAGGTTAGTGTCAGACGCAGTCCAGATGAGTTTTCTATTATCAAGTTTAATAGGATCGCCATTTTTTGCCGCTTCAAGGTCTTTTTTATTATGAAAATGCATGAATGCATATTGTAGATTTCTATAATTAGATCTGGTTTTAGGAATTACCTAGGTAATGGTGTTAACAGTCTTTCCAATAGATTCTAGTTCTCTTCCTGAAGTATCTTTGGAGAGGTTCGTAAGTTTTAGTGTAAATTAGGAATGTGCTTTAATTTCGTCAGGTGTTAGAGAACAGTTGTGAATTCTGATCATATCTTTAATACGAAAAGGCTAGCATGAGAATTAAAGAATAATAAATCTGTCTTGGGTGCGTATGAAATGGTGGCCTGCTGCCAAAGATTTTTTGTCAACATTGAGCATTTAAAGATCGTCTCAAATCGGGTAAATGTTGATCTGATGATCTATTCAGACGTGGAGATCAGAATTTCTGTGATTTTGATCGATAAACTCAGATCGAACCTAAAAGGGGTAGGTGCGACAAAGGGTTTAAACGAGATAGATTTCATAGAAATTTTTACGGCCATAACATAGTCTGCGTTAGCTTGTGCTGTAAATCATAAACGAACCATTTCAATGTTTTATTTTCCAGATCTTGTTTGATTGATGCATCAATAAACGATGGGAAAGCTGTGCCATTAAATAGTTCGCAGGCTTTGTTGATTTTTTCTCAAAAGGATTTGTTAGGGAGAAAAGTTTCAGCAGTGCAGTAGATATAGAAAGTAGTTGTATTTCAGACTCTTTCAAAAGTGATGGTATTTTTGCTAACATCTTTGTTGTTTAACAAGTTTTCAGAAGCGTTGAAGACCTGGTCTTTGTTCATAATGTTGTCAGCATCAGGGGCTGTCGTTTCACTATCCTTTAGTTTCTGGATAAGTAAGATATTTATAGTGGAAGTTTCTTGTGGATATTCAGGAAACCACTGGCCTTTACCATATACAAAAGATTGTTTAGCTTCGGTTAGGACTGCAGAGACTTGTTAGTCAATACTCATGTTACCAGCTAAAAAAATAGTGGTTGAGTTTACAGTTTTTGAGAAACCCGCTAGAGTTTCATTTATTTGGTTGAACCTGTCAGTTATAGTTTTCTTTTGTGAGGGTTTTTCTTTATTTTTTATAGGTGAGTCAGAACGAGTTCGCAAGTTGCAATTATTATTTTGTGAAAATTATTAGTTTTTTTCTTTTTCTATTTTTTTGGTTTTGAAGAGAAAAAGGAAAAGTTTTTTTTTAATTCAATCCTAGAGATTATGTAGATAAATCACATTACTTAAATTTAATACAACCGCTTATATATGACGAATGAATTGTTATCCTTTAATTACTTCCTAATAATAAAGCTGCTGGTCTTTCAGAAATTTCTAATGAAATGCTTTATTATCTAGGTGATAAACTTCAACAACTACTCTGGAAACTCATTTGTATGTATTTCACCTTAAGTGATATTCCAAATGAATAGAAAATTGCCAATATCTACTCTATCCCAAAACCCATAAATTGAAAATGTGACATAACAAAGATCAGACCCATTACCTTATTAGAAACTTGTCAAAAAGGCTTTATCAAGATTATCACCAACAGACTCTTTACAATACTTGCCAAACACAACATATTATGAGGTGAAAATTTGCTGGTCTATCTGTGGATCAACTGAAGCATCTATCAAAATTATTAATATATTGCTTGAAGATGCAATTGAAAACAAAAAAGAAATTTGAATTTTACTTCAAGATCTCTCTAAAGTCTATAATAGAGTAGACTTAAAGTTTCTTCATCTAACCTTCAACTGCATCAGAGTCTCACAACCCACTATTGATCTTTTGATTAATCTTTTCACTGCAAAAAAAAATGCGGTCTTTACAGCATATGAAACTTCAGATTACTATGACGTAAAAATCAGTATTGATCAAGAAGAAGTTATATCACCTTTACTTTAGTGCATTTATTTAAATCCTTTCCTTTGTAAAGTTGCTTCGCTAAACAAAGGATATACTATCAATCATACTTAGACCTCTGACTTAACTACCATGGTTACCAGTTTTCTATCTACTAGTGTTTCTTCACTTGTTTTTATGGATGATACTAACTAGATTGCCAGCTCAAAACAAGATTTGGAATCTATTCTTGAAGTTGCTGAAGAATTCTATGATCTCACTAAATTAGCACTTAATAAAGATAAATCTAAACTATTGATGACTAAATCTTCAAATACCACAACAATTTCTCTCAGATTTGGTTCATTCATAATCAATATTGAACCAGAAACTGGATCTGTATGCTTTTTTAGAGTCTGGATCAATAGCAAACGCACACTAACTTTTATCAAAAAATAACTTACCTTCAATATTAATTGTTTTGTTTCTCTGATACATTACAAATCCTAACAGATAAACAGATTTCTTACATAATAAACATGGTGCTTTGCCTACTATTAAAATATCATATGCAACTAATACCTATCTACTAGTGTTTCTTCACTTGTTTTTATGGATGATACTAACTAGATTTTCAGCTCAAAACAAGATTTGGAATCTATTTTTGAAGTTGCTGAAGAATTCTATGATCTCACTAAATTAGCACTTAATAAAGACAAATCTAAACTATTGATGACTAAATCTTCAAATACCACAACAATTCCTCTCAGATTTGGTTCATTCACAATCAATATTGAACCAGAAACTGGATCTGTATGCTTTTTTAGAGTCTGGATCAATAGCAAACGCACACTAACTTTTATCAAAAAATAACTTACCTTCAATATTAATTGTTTTGTTTCTCTGATACGTTACAAACCCTAACAGATAAACAGATTTCTTACATAATAAACATAGTGCTTTGCCTACTATTAAAATATCGTATACAACTAACATCTTTATCACAATAAAAATGTCTTTCTCTTTTTGCATCTGTTCATTCTTTATTCAAGAAAAAAAACAAATTTACTTCTACTCTCCCTAATATTTTTTTGAACTTCAAATAATTCTACAATTTGAATGATCTTTGATTATTACAAATTAAATCTCTCTCTACCACCCTTCTATACCAATTCACTAATTCTACCGCTTATAAGAATGTCTTTATCATAAGACTTTTTCAACTCCAATCTCAACATTTTTTTGCCACCTCTCCCCTTGATTTTTAGTCTCGCCCATTTGATAGACTTTCTTATAAAAATCTAATTAGCATTTCCTTTACACTTATCAAGTTTATTTCCTCTAAACTTTCACTCATTGCTTCTTCTCTTCTTACTAATTAAATCAAAGGAGAAACTCACCCTATCGCAAAACTTTTTCCTTATAAAATTTACGTTTTTTTTAAAAAAATCTTGACTAATCACAACTTATTTTATTTAGATCAATTAATTTCTACTTCAGGCTACCAGCTGATTACAATAGCTGACTTTCTCTTTAGAAACTTTAATTATCACTTTAAATACTTTGGATCACACTCTCTTTTCAAGAAATTAGCAGACATTGTTTTAGAAAATAATGTTTAGTGACTCCTTAAATCAGAATTTAGATTAGTTTCTTTTCTACTCTAATATAGATTCATAGTTAATTTACCTCTTTTGAATAACCATAAAAAGGAATTTATTGCTTTATAGAATCCAACAATCAACAACCCTTCATTTAGTCAAATTATCAACAAAAATCTGATTGATAATCAATTTGTTTGTTAACATTATGTATGCTCTACAAACAATGATAATATTAGCTAACCCTTTAAATGTACTGGATGCAACCTTTTCTCTGTCAACGTTCGTTTTAGTACATGTACATTTGCAATTTCTGCAAACAGAGTTTTTCAAGTTGATTTAGTCCCTAAGCAATCTTACACCCTAAAAATCAACTAAAATAGTTGCCTGATGAAATCTCAAGGGTGGCCTACCTCTCTTGTTTCGCCTTTTATTTTAAATGACAACTCCTTATCTCTCCATCAACTAATATATTTGACATTATGTTTTTTTCTTCTTCAACTTTAACTAAGCTCAAATCCTTACAAACAACACTTGCTGATAACGCATCCTTAACATTTTACACTGATGGTTTTTTAATCTCTCCAAAAACAGAATCATGCAAAATGGGTTTAGGATAGATTTGTATTGATTTCTCTAATAAACATCACTCATTCAAGGCTTTATTGACAAACTGGCCTTCATCAATATGTACTGAAATGTATACCCTTTTCACTGTTCTGTTAGTATCCTCATACTCTTCTTCTGTCAATATTTTCTCAAATAATTAGGCCACAATCCAAGGGTTTTCCAAATATATTTCAAATAATGATCTTTCTTTCAGAAAATTTGAAAAGATACCCAACCACTCTATCTGACACCTTATAAACATATAGTGAATATATTGAAACTTAATATACATTTTCACAAAGTAAAAACACATACTAGTGATTACTTTAATGATATAGCTGATTAATTGACCAAAGCTAGATATAATGCTCATCCCCTTATCCCAATATTAAACAACATTTCCTTATCTGACCTTATCTTTACTTTCAATAATGTACCAGTTGAAATATCTATTCAGAGTTTCTTCAAATAACTATTTTTTGCTAAAACTTTCTGCAACTTTCTTAATCTGAATAGAAATTATCATATCAGACGTCTTACTAGCAATTACTCTATCAATTGGTCTAACATTTGATCTCTATTATCACGAAATTAAATAAATGTGGATTAACGTATCAATTAACGTTGTTATTAATTAGGCATCGATCAATGTAAAATAAAGTTGTTCTACTAATATTACGCAAATCAATGTGATTAATGTTAACCCAGATTAATGTAATCATGTGACTGATCATGTAATGGAATAACGCGTCAATCAATTTATATTTTTTATATTTCAAACCATTTAATAATAAACAATAATATATAGTTTTATAATATGAAATAAACGTCTTTTTTATTATTAATACTTGCTAGTTGCTATAATATTGTTTATTATAAATTAAAATATTAATTACATTTAAAACGAATAATTTCACTATCACCATCACCATCAGTATTTTCAGCATTGATTTTTTTTAAATAATCTTCCATTCCGTTTTTACTATTATAATCTTCATTTTCAGCATTATTTAAATTAATTTCTTGGTTGTCAGAAAAGTGTGTATCGTGTTTGTTATTACTATTAACATAATTAGTCATATCGTTATTATTTTCTAAAGGTTCTTTACCTTGAAGCTAATTTAAAATATACACAAATTAGTGCTATTTATTTTCTTTTATAATCGACTGAAAAATATCAAGTTAATTAATAAAAACTTATCCATCTTTGTACAATTAGATTAGAATCCCATTTGTCCATTCGTTTCTGAACTTTTGAAGACACAATTTTGACTTGATCATATGTTGGATCTAAAAACATTAATGCTATTATAATACCAAACTTGATGTTGTTTTCGTTTTGTAATTCTTCTTTAC
>CAJVPQ010001890.1:0-15926 GCA_910591825.1 Funneliformis caledonium
CCGATCCAGTTCGATTTTACCCTCAAACCGATAAAAATCGGACCGAAACCGAACTGGTCGAACCGTTAACATCCCTACGCCACTGGCAATTAAATTATTTTTGGGATAATAAAATTAATAAAAATTTATTTTTGTTTTCGCTGAAATGAGCAGAAATTATAATTAATGTAATAAAATATCCGCAGAATGATGAAAATAAGCCGCAGAAAGCAGGATAGATTTTAAAATAAACGTTCGCCGCCGGAGATCATCGTCCCTGGTTACCATATTGTTATCCCTCGCGTTATTCCGTCACGCGTAACAAATGATTATAAAAACGCGTTTTTCCGATTTTCTTTATTTTCAAAAATTTTTTGACCTAGGAATTTCTGAAAAATACGAAAGTTTTTTTTTTTGTTTGTTTTTACTTCTTTTACTTGGAGATTTCAGAGTCAACGCGATTTTTTTTTCCTTTTCTACTTATCCTTCAACAATTCTAAAGAAAGCTTGATCTCAAAAACTAAGGTAAATAATTATATTAATTTAAGGACATTTGCTTGCGGCTCTATAATGGTTTTTTTTTTTGTTATTCAGTATGAGTTTCCTGTGAAGAAATTATATTCTAAAGTACCGTTACATTATATAAGAAATTATCTTGAGTGAATTAATACCAGTAAATCGTAGAAATTAGTCAATTGATTAACTGCCAAGACAGTAAATGGAGAACTGGAAACGCTTAGTGTCCTCATTTAAGATAACTCCCAAATAAAGAATGTGAACGGCCATCTCGTATTTTACTGATCACTGGTCATGTTCTATTTAAATGACCACTTTCAAGAAATTATCCGGATGAACTTGGGGAGAATGTCTTGTTTTCTATTTAGTGACTTGCTTGGATCTAGCTTTATTCAGTATGACTAGTTTAAGATCTGAACAATCAACTTTTTACGAATTATTCTCTCCATTGTCTGTTCATCATTGTTACAGTATATAGGAATTTTATGAATTTCAAAATTTTATATAATGTTTTGAAATAAAGTAATAATAAATTTAAACATGCATTAAATAATAAGGTGGCGGAGGGAAGGTTACACCAGCCAGGTATTTATTCTTTTTACTTACTTATTAGTATCCTTTAATGATAAATAACTAATTTTGTATAGAGTACAAGATCATGTGATTCAGATTAATCTAATCCTGGTATATATATTACACTCAGCCTTGGGTGTTGATATATTTTCTTTAAATTTGTCCCATTGTCACGATAAATTTATTCCCAAAGTATTTGGCGTTTGTAATTAAAGCTTCGAGCAACGAATTCGCCTACAGCAGAATTCTGTCGTCTTAATCGTACTTTTTAAAAACCAGGCAAACTTTCTCTCTTTTTGCCAAATTTATTTCTCTAAAAAAAAGTTGGAAAAATGGGCATAGCTGACTTAATTGACCAAGCATTAAATAGAAGTCCGCAGCCAGAGACTCATGAGAAAAAAGTTAGAAATGAAAAATTATTTGGTGCTTTTGAAATTCTTCAGAATACCATATATTAACCAAAAATTTTCTTTCTACCTATCTCATTTTTTTTTTTAGAAATATTATAGGATAGGAAAGACGCTAGGTAAATATATACGCTAATTATTGTTTGATTCTCACCGATATTTATTATGATTCAATCACGAAAATTACACGTAATTCTTATTACAACGTTGAATAGGTTCTGGTACATACGGATCTGTTAAAGAAGCAACCAAAATTACAACAGGACACAAAGTAGCCATTAAAGTGATAGATAAAAAAAAGGTTAAGCATCAAGAATCAATGGTAAAACAAGAAATGGAGATATTATCACGATTAGATCATCGTAATATAGTAAAATTTTTTGATTGGTTTGAATCAAGAGATAAATATTATTTGGTTTTTGAACTGTATCCTTCTTTTAGTATTTAATTTATCTTGAATTTTTTTTTTTTTTTTTTTGTCCTTAATGAAATATAATTTGAAAGTGCGACAGGAGGAGAATTGTTTGACAGGTTAATGGCACGTGGGAAATTTACTGAATGTGATGCTGTTGAGGTTATTAAGATTGTACTCATCGCGGTTAAATATCTACATGAGAATAATATTGTACATAGAGGTGAACCAATGATCATTCTCAAATATTTCTTTGAACGCATTGTATTTTTATTTACATTCTTTGAAATTGTAGATCTGAAACCGGAAAATCTGATTTACAGAAATAAAAATGAAGATTCAGAGCTTGTACTTGCAGATTTTGGGTATTTCATACTATACTGACTTTATTAAGATTATAATCATCTCGAATGAATATTTATTTATCTTTATTTGATAGTATCTCTAAAGTTATATCAGATAGTGATGATATAATGATGACACACTGCGGGACTCAACTTTATGCGGGTATATTCAATTATATTAATATATATAAATTTAAGTATTTTATTAAATTCAGCACAAATTTTTTCATCATAGCTCCTGAAATTTTAAAACGTATGCCATATTCGAAATCCGTTGATTTATGGAGTATTGGGTAACAAAAAAAAAAAGTATTTTCTATGTTAGTTTCAAGATTGCATATTAAATATATATCTAATTTTAATCTCTTTCTGAACAGAGTCATTACATACTATCTGTAAGAATTTATAATTTCCTTTTTTAACAAACATACATGACCCTAATCCTTGTATTAAATTCAATAGACTTTGTGGTTATCATCCGTTTCAAGCAAGAGATAGCGTTGCTTTCTTTGAGGAAGTAACTAATGCTCGTGTCAAATTCGAAGTTCGATTCTGGAGAAACGTGTCAGAAGATGGTTAGATATATATATATATTAAGTTAGTAGATGCATATTAAACCCCTTATTAATATTTATTATTTTTATTTTATTTTAGCCAAAGATTTCATCCTTGCACTTCTTAGTTTAGATCCTTCAAAACGGCTAACAGCCGAAGAAGCTCTAAAACATAAATGGATTACCGGAAATGTGGCCAAGGATGTAGATTTATTAGAAGATTTCATGGAGAACTTTAACGCACGTAAAACATTCCGAAAAGCGGTTGATGCGGTTCAAGCAGCAAATCGACTTCGAACTACCACACAGAGATTTAGTGGTGATTTTGAAGAAATTAAGTATGAGGAAGAGAATAGTAGGACAACAGAAAATAATGAAAATGGGCAAAAGAAGAGAGAATTATACGCCGTCATTTAATTATAATTCGAATTTTTTAATTATTTGTAATTTATTTAGTATATGTTTATGTATTTATAGAGATTGTCTTTAATTTATTTAAAATATATTGTTTATTTATTTTCATATCACATGATATAATAAAATTTACAACCTGATTAGCGGAAAATTGTGATACAAAACTATAAAAAAAAATTATCGAGATTTTAAATTTCTTCGAACTCTATATGAGATAAATCAATTTTCTGTAGTTTAAAGAGAAATAAAGACTTAGATCTTAAAAATGTCTGGAAAGGATAATATGAGCGCTGTTTATGCAACAGACGAGTATGGACGTCCTTTTATCATTGTCAGAGAACAACAAAAGAAAAGCAGACTTAGTGGTATTGAAGCTATAAAGGTATTTATATTTCTTTACTATATAAAATATCACGGCTATTTTAAGATAATTCGATTTAATAAAAACCTTTTTGATTTATTATGATAGTCACATATTTTAGCCGCAAAAACCGTTGCTAATATTATCAAGACTTCTCTGGGTCCTAGAGGTACGTGTTATTCTTCGATAAGATATAAAGTGTTGCTTTTTGTTTTTTGTTTTTTTGACATTATTTAGTTAGATCAGTTTATGCGAAATTTTTTTTCTTTTTAGAATACTTAAATTAATATCAAAAATATTTATTTCAATTTTCAATTTCAAAAATTTTTTTTTTTTTTGAATATTTTTATAAATCTACCTACTAAAAGGTCTTGATAAAATCCTTATTTCACCCGATGGAGATATCACTGTTACAAACGACGGTGCAACAATCTTGACTCAAATGGAAGTTGAGCATCAAATCGCGAAATTATTAGTACAATTATCTAAATCTCAAGATGATGAAATTGGTGATGGAACAACTGGTGTTGTTGGTACGTTTGATTACGTTTGATGTCATTCCTCTACAAATTTAAATATATGATCTGAAAATTAATTTTTTTTTTAAAAAAAACAAAAAGTTCTTGCTGGTGCTCTTCTTGAACAATCCGAAAATCTCCTGGAAAGAGGTGTTCATCCTATTCGTATAGCAGATGGATTTGAGACAGCCTGTAGAGTTGCCGTGAAACATTTAGATACAATTTCTGATGTAGTAGAATTTACTAAAGATAATACTGAGAATTTATTTAATACTGCAATGACATGTTTAGGAAGTAAAATGTAAGTGAGTTAAACGAACAAGAGTTGTGTAGTTACAATTATTTTAATGTGAATAATTTTTTTTATTTATTTATTTATTTATTTATTTATTTATTTATTTTTTTTAAAAAAAAGAGTTTCGAAGAATCATGAACAATTCGCTAAAATTGCGGTTGACGCAGTTTTATCAGTAGCAGATTTAGAACGTAAAGATGTTGATTTTGAATTGATTAAAGTAGATGGTAAAGTAGGAGGTTCACTGGGAGACACCATTTTAGTCAAAGGAGTAGTAGTTGATAAGGACATGTCACATCTTCAAATGCCACGTGAAATACGCGATGCTAAACTTGCCATATTAACGTGTCCATTTGAACCTCCTAAGCCAAAGACTAAACATAAATTAGACATCACTTCTGTTGAGGAATATAAAAAATTACAAACTTATGAGAGGGAAAAATTTGAAGAAATGATTAAACGTGTTAAAGATTCCGGTGCTAATCTGGTTATATGTCAATGGGGTTTTGATGATGAAGCCAATCATTTATTAATGCAAAATGAATTACCGGCCGTTCGATGGGTTGGTGGTCCCGAGATAGAGGTACGTCAGTATTATTAGTAATTTTAACTTTTTCAATGATTGAAAATCTATCGAAATCTATTTATTTTATTTAGCTTATTGCTATCGCTACAAATGGTCGTATCGTTCCTCGTTTCGAGGATCTCACGCCCGAAAAACTTGGTAAAGCCGGACTTGTTCGTGAGATTTCTTTTGGTACTACAAAGGATCGTATGCTTGTTATCGAAGAATGTTCAAATTCACGCGCTGTTACTGTATTTGTTCGTGGTAGTAACAAAATGGTACGGGCTATTTATGATTTTTTTTTTTTTTAAAAAAAAATATATATATATTTATGTATTTGATAAACCTTTTCTTATTTAGATAATTGATGAAGCTAAAAGATCTATTCATGATGCTCTATGCGTCGTGCGTAACCTGGTTCGTGATAACCGCGTTGTATACGGTGGTGGTGCTGCTGAAATTAGTTGTTCACTCGCAGTCTCTAAAGCTGCTGATCAGGTAAATCATATACACAATAAAACTTGAACGATAATAATTTTATTTAAGCTAATATAATTTATTATTTAAAGATATCGTCGATTGAACAGCATGCTGTTCGCGCATTTGCTAACGCTTTAGATGCTATTCCTTCAGCTCTTGCCGAAAATTCCGGTCTATCTCCGATAGAAACTTTGGCTGATATTAAATCACGTCAAGTAATTGAAAATAATAGTCAATTAGGAATTGATTGTATGAGTACTGGATCGAATGGTAAATAAATTTTTTTTTTAGGAAAAAAAAAAAAAAATTTAAAAGATATTAATGATATTCTGATTTATTAAACCAATTTATTAGATATGAAGGTTAAATATGTTTACGATCCACTTATTTCAAAAAGACAACAATTCTTGTTGGCAACTCAACTTGTAAAGATGATACTTAAGATAGATGACGTAAGTTAAATTTTTTTTTTATTATTATTATCATTATTTATCGATATGATTTTAACTTGGATCATCAAACCTTTATAAAATAGGTCATCACTGCAGGACCAGAATAATAAATCTTATTTCTAATATTTGATTTTTGATTATTATCTTTCTTTACTTATTGAGTTACAAATTTTATTATTATATAAAGAATTATTGAGTTACATTTCCAATAACCTTAGTAACTTTCCCGATCGCAATTGTTTTGCCTTCGTCTCGGAGAGTAAATCTCCCCAGTTGTGGGTAATCCTCGAATGTTTCCACACAAATTGGTCCTTGAGTTTCGAGTCGAGCGATCACCTTTTGTCCTTTTTTAACAAACTGTGGTGCTCGCTTTGATCTCTTTCCTGTTTTTTTCTCAAGTACATGTAATAAAGCCTTTAATAAAATATAAATGAATTAATTATTATTATGACTTTAATCCTATCAAACGATAACATTGACATAATTAAACTTACAGAAATAGATACTTCTTCAACACAAGTATGTATGTGTAAAACACCACTGTACCCTGCACAAATGATATTTTTATGCTCTAAAATGGCTAATTGTGCCTCAAAAGTAGTAGCTGTTTTGACTGGACTTTGAGTGTCACATACAACAAAACCAGTCGAACATTCCTATAATTTAATTAAAATCATCATTCGTGAATAATTGAATTGTATATGCTTCCCATATAATTGACATACAACAAACCTCTTCTTCGATTCCCTTGATACGTAATCGAACGTTATCTCCGCAACTGCCAGACGTTACTTCATCTTCAAGTTCGTTGTAAATCGCAGCTACTTCAACAACATGCTATCAATGAATTTGATGGTTATAATTAATATGTGAAATACTTTGAAAATACCAAAAGAATAGACATGGAAAAAAAGATACCTTGTTTGGCATAATCACCACATTTTGACCTTTCTTGACTTTACCAGATTCTACTTTGCCTACCACAATAGTACCCATATCCTGTGAAACAGATGTAAAAAGTTCAGCTCAGCTCATTATCCATGGGTGTTAAATGATATTAAAAGAACTTACTTTATACTTTTCTATAATGGGTACCATCAATGGAGCGTTAATTTTTCTATCTAATGCTTGCATATCATCTAAATATTCCAATAACGATGGACCACTTTTTAACATAATAAAATTTGAATTAGATATTAAAAAAAAAGTTGATAAAAAATAGTAAAATAAATCGATCGATGATATCTTACTTGTACCAACTGCATGCATCCTTTGGAACACGATCTTTCAAATTGTAACCCGTATAGCCAGAGAGTGGTATAAATTGAACATCTAAATGCAATAGACTTAAGTAACGAATAACTTATGAGGTGCAAAAAAAAAAAATCCTTTTGGAAACTATTCTTTACATTATTATTACCTGAATTAGGATTATAACCGGTTCCTTTTAAAAATGGTGTTAATTTACTAACACACTCATCATACCTAAATAAACAAAAGGCTAAATTCAGTTTCTTTAATACAGATAGATCTTGGAAGGAAAAAAAAAAAAAAAAAACTCGTGGAACTACCTTTCCTTTGACCAATTTACTGTTACATCATCCATTTTATTGATTGCGACCACCAATTTGTTGACACCTGAAGTTTTGGCTAAAACGGCATGTTCACGTGTTTGACCACCTCTCTCGAATCCCGTTTCGAATTCACCTTTCCTAGCAGATATAACCTAAACAATTTCAATTAAAATATTGTATTTTGTATAAGAATATTTTCCAATCTGTATCACTAATATAAAAAATAAATGCCGTACTAATATTCCAACGTCTGCTTGAGAGGCACCGCCAATCATACTAGGTACATAATTTTTATGACCTGGTGCATCCAAAATAGTGTATCGACGCTTATCTGTTTCAAAATAAGCACGCCCACATTCTACTGTTTTTCCCTGTAAAAATAAAAATTTAATCGAAAATAATAATAAAAGAAATAGGATATATGTATTAAATACAAATAAAATACCTTTGCACGTTCTTCCTTATTTGTATCAAGCGCCCATGATAAATACCATGACTCCCGACTTTGTTCTTTGGCTTCCTTTTCGTATTTATCCATAGTTCTCTGATCAACCATTCCCGTCAAAAATCTTTTTCATATAAAATGTAAATTAGTATTTACAGAATTAAATTCTTGAGTCCCAATAAATGATACTTACAGGATATTACCACCCATAGTGGATTTACCGGCATCTTATTACAAATTGAAATAATAATCGAAACTCTCATTAATTGAAACAATACAAAACAAAAATCCCGATCCTTTCATACTATTTGAGATTATTATATTAAGCCAATCATTCATCTTTCCACCCGGATACAACTATCAGAGTCAAAAACGGAATTAAATCATAATACTAACCTACATGTCCGATAAATACTAAGTTGATATGCTCTTTTCCAAATAAATCCTCAATAACTTCTTCATCCACAGTCTCTACCTCTTCAGAAATCTCCTTGGGAGTTTCGTTTATATTCTCTTCAGGCATAATGATCAAGACGTTTTCGTTTTTATTTTTAAGGATTAAAAAAGCCTTTTCGATGACTATGATGATCCGTAAACTCAATTTATTTTAGTTTTCGTAATACATGGCGCAGCATGTTGATCCGTAATACGTCACAGACAAAGCTTTGACGCAGAAGAATCCGCGGAAAATTAGACGGCATCCCTAACTGCTCTGACACTATTTATTTTAATTAGTAGAGCAATCATCTGAATTTCAAAATTACTTTGTGGTCGATCAAGCAGTATTAGTGTTAACTGATTTGATTATCTTATTATCAGAATTACGAAATTAATGCAAACGATAATCTTATTTATTATTTGCCATGAACTTTACATATAATAAATACCATTTGTTGTTCTAAAATACAGAAAGGCAATCGATTAATTATGTACGATTTGGGAACATGCAGAAATGTAACATAAAAGTTAATTCAACATCTACCCCACATTTTTCTATTAAGTTTACTTTCTCACGAAATATATTTTTTCTAATAAATTAAAATGGGACAATCAACGTCGTCTCGAGATTTCGCAACACTACAACACCATTTACTTTATGATAACCATGCAAACCGAAAGGCAATGCTTGATTTTATTGCTGATGATCCCATTTACATTCCGCGTTACAACATGCCACTTGAGTTTGAACGAGAGATTACATTGCAACGCTTAAAAAAACTTGCCGATAAAGGTTTCATCTCCGTATTTGATTTTGAAAAAAATCCGCTTAATATTTTTGCTGGTATTTAGTTTCTCCTTAAAAGTAAATTAATAGAAGTTGTCGACTAAAGAAAATTTTTGTCTAATTTTAACAAAATTTCTTTTAAATTAGCACACGAGGTAGCTGGTATGGTTGATGGTTCCATGGGTACAAAGGTATTTATAATTAATTTAATAAAGTTGTGTTCTTAAATGATCATCATTGACAATTTATGATGTAGATGACAGTTCAATGGAACCTTTTTGGTGGAACTGTTATTAAACTTGGAACTGAACGTCATAGGCATATACTTTCTGGCGCGGACAATCTTCACAACGTTGGATGCTTCGCTTTAACTGAGCTAGGCTATGGTAACAATGCGGTGGAAATGGAAACTACCGCCATATATGATGATGACAACAGAGAATTTATCATCAATACGCCGACAACGTTGGCTCAAAAGTATTGGATCACAAATGTAGGTTTTCGAAACTTATATCTGAGAATTACCTGCTTATATTTAATATCACTGCTTTTGAATTATTTCTTGAATTAGTCTGCTATTCATGCAAAATGGGCTGTCGTTTTTGCTCAAACTATAATTCGTGGACAGAATGAAGGAATACACGCTTTTCTTGTCAGAATTCGCGAGGAAAAGTAAAGTATCATGTTTAGCAAAGGTTTACTTTGGTATTTCTATAATTCCGATTGATCTTATTATTTATCTATAGTATGAAACCTTCAGAAGGCGTCATCATTGAAGATATGGGAGTTAAATTTGAATGTAACGGTGTAGACAATGGTATGTGATGTAACGTTTATTTTTATTTTTATTTTTTTATCAATTAATTACTAATTGTAACGAATTTAGGTAAATTGTGGTTCAAAAATGTAAGTTGACTTACGTCGCATTATAATTTTCGGATGTTCAACTAAAGCATCAACGTCAAGTCATTACAAACATAGGTACGAATCCCGGTACAAAATCTTTTAAACAAATATTCTGACATTGATGAAAATAATAAATATTCAAGTGTCGTCAATAACCGTCGCGGGTACGTAATATAGTAATTTATGATTAACATACCCATATATATAATACGTATTGTTCGAAATTAATTAATTTGCTATTTAAGACGATTTTTGAAAGTTGCGGATCAGCTTCTTTCCGGTAGATTGGCTATTGCGGCTCTGAATTTGGGAGGAACTAAATGTTTGTAGAATTTTAATCCTATTAAGTTGCATTCTATTGGATATATTTTCTCAATTTACTGCATTGAATATAGCTTGCTTATCTATTGCATTCCGATATGCAAGTTCTCGTTTAGCTGTTGGACCAAATGGAAAGAGGTATGTAGGGTTATTTCAATATTATCACTAAATTTTTCAAATTAAATTTTTTATTTCAACGATAGTGATACACCAATCCTTGCCTATCAACTTCAACAACGCGCATTGCTACCATTATTAGCAACCACTATCGCATTAAATATTGGCTTGAATTATTGTAAAGTCAGGTGGACAGAACAGGTGTTTATGATATCCAGATCCATTAATGAAAATTAAACGACTTTCTAAAATTTTCTAATGATTTATTAATTATCAGACGGATAAAGATGCATCTGAAATTGTAAGGTTATGCTGTGTTATAAAGCCTTTGATAACTTGGAACTTTGAACGCGTTGCTTCCGTGTGTCGGGAACGTTGTGGTGGACAAGGATATTTGAGCATCAATAGGTTTGGGAGCTTTATTGGATTTTCCCACGCGGGGTGCTCGGCTGGTTCGATCTTTTTTTTTTTTTTTTCTTTTTTTCGACTTTGAATTGAAACAAAAAAATAATTTATAAAATTTATTTTAACATTAGAGGGTGATAACAGCGTTCTTATGCAAAAAGGTATTTATACCGTTATGCATATCTAAATATTCAGATAATTAACGATTATTTCCTTATTAGTTTCCAAAGAATTGCTCGCGGATCTACAATCTGGTTCTGCGAAGTTACCTGTTGTGCCAGATGCAAGTAATGCTCTGTCATGGGATATTACTAATTTAGATAATCAACTTGGTTTATTTAGACTTAGAGAACAATTTTTGGTTAATGAGGTAATTGTTAAAATAAAATAATATGAGGAGTTGTTTTTTACTTGCGAATGATTTCGTGGTCTAATAAACAAAGTTCATTCTAGTTGAGATCGAATATGAGCAAGAAAACTTCTTCAGGCGTTTCAATCTTTGAAGCTTGGATGAAGCAAGAATCTGATACCATTCAAGCCTTGGCTAAAGCGCATGGGGATAGGATTGTTCTTGAACAAGTAATTGCTTCTATTCAAAAATTATCAGGCAATGTATCGTAAGTATAATCAATCGCTGGAACGTGATGTTAACTCCTTTATAATAAATTCTTTTTTCACTAAGTAAAAATTTTTTTTATTTGATTAGAAAAATACTTACTACCGTTGCCCATATATATGCTCTTACTCAAATTGATGCAAATCTTGCGTGGTATATGACAAATAAACTAATTTCAATACCGACTGCTGCGACTGTACAACCATTACTTCGAGAGATCATTAAGGAAGTATCTCCCTATAGCATGCAACTTGTTGATGCTTTGGGAGTTGACCCACGTGTACTTTATGCACCAATTGCGAACGATTGGGCAAAGTATAACGAAACCGATAATCAAGGTGACATTTTAAATCTATTGATATTTGTACTTTATGATTTCTTCAAGATATTAATTTTCTTTTTTTTAATTACCTTAGGTGAATTAGTAAAAGATATATCGGTCGGAATGAAGGCCAAGTTATGAACATACAATAATTGGAAATATAAACTATTATTTAATTCTTCAAGATGTTTTCTTTTAAGTTTATAAGATTGTTATTTAATTAATAAAGATTTTGATTGATCTTTAATTAAATATATGAAGTCATTAGATTTCTTTTTGAATTATCATCTCTATTTGATACATTTGAATATGATAAAAAATTTATTTTAAAAACCATTTACAACTAAGTATGTACCAGTACATGAAACTGGTAAAATTGCTTACTCCTCATTGAAACAAAAATTAGGAAATGTTTGATAATCTCTTTACCGCACCTATATTCAACATCATACGTTATTTTGTTTCTTTTCAGGCGTAGCTCAATGAAAGATGAATGGAAATGAAAGCTTGCCAATCACCAAAACGTCACCATCTAACAAGAAACACGCTCTTTGACCCGTTTTTATTAAAAAAAAAAAAAAGTTGTACGACTTTGAACCAATCAGGACGTTGGTTGACAAAGATTTTCCTGCGCCACGTTTCATGAAATACAGTAACTGTTTTCGTTGATAAATAATATTCTTATCCTGTAGTAAAAATTTGAATTTGTTTAAAAAAACTTATGTAATAATATGGATTGATTGCTAGGAAAATCAGGTACCGAGGAATTTTTTTGATGCATTAAGCTCTTAATTTTAGTCAAAAAATTTTCGGATACTAGAAATCATCCCATATATTCATTTCCGAGTTGAAATAAACTATAGCACGTGATATAGATAGATAATATGATAAATCTCTCTATATATATTCCAAGTTTTTATCACGAACTTGTTTATAACAGTAAAAACTTGCATTGTATCATATCTAACACCGTAAATGGATAAGAGTAAATTAGAAGGTTTTTAGATAGAAATAAGTAAAACTACAAAGTTATTTTTCTTGAAAACAATTTAAAATTTTTCGGTTCAGATCCTGCGGTTATGTATGTACCTTTTTTCTGAAATAATGAAAAGGTCCATTCCTTTGGGAATTCCTACCATCGTTCTTGCCACAAACATCCCTTCAACGAATTTACATTCTTTTTTTAAAAAATTTATAGAAGGATAAAGCAAGAAAGGAAGTTGATTATAAATTATGAACTTTAGTTAAGTAAATTATGAAGTTCCCAACAAGGACGCTTAAATAAGACCTAAGATCGAGGTACATTTTAAATAACACAAGTATAATTATTATACTTTAAGGTTATTTAACTTGCATAATAGGATTAACTTAGGACAGGAAAGTATACGCAACTTTATAATGAAAATAAATATCACAACTACTATTAAAAAATTACTAATGTTAATATATAATCGAGCAGGTTAATATAATTTTTGTAGTTGTTTTTTTTTTTTTTTTAAAAAAAAAAAAAAAAAAAATAGGTCCTTTCCTTCTTTAAAATAATAATAATAATAATAATCTTACGTGTCAATTTATTAAAGCATTACTGTTATGATCATTTATTTATAACTTTCAGAAAATCAATTCAAGGATTTGCTTTTAATGACCTTACATTCCAACCAAAATAAAATTTCCCCAAAATCAAGAAAATATGTAATATAATTATATCTTTATAAGGGTAAATTTTTCATGATATAAATTAAATTCTATCGTTAGAATTTCGAAAGCATTTTATAACAATATAATATTGAAAGATTCAGTTAAGTTATATGTAGTAAAAAGCTACAGTAGTTATGTAGTATATCTTCGATAAAATATTTAATCTCCCTGATAGGCTTATTCAACTAAAGAACTTGTGAATGTAAAATGGAAAGTTAAGTAATCACGATATACGTGATAGATTCTTGTATATAGTCATTAAGTCTTATAGACAAAGTTGTAGTGAAAGTTATTGATAAAATTTACAAAGCTTGTATCAGGAAGTTATCATGGTGTAACGAGAAGATGTACTAAGTATCCAAAAATGATTTTATTAAAATTCATAACACCATCGATAAAGGAATGTATTTATTTGCACGAGATAGAATTCCAATAAATATATAAAGCATATCGGCAAGTCAATTCATAATGTCATCCCGACATTTCTTCCAAGTCAAAAAATAAGAGAGAATTCCAGAGTTATTTTTATCTCTCTCACTTTTTTTTTTTTTAAAAAAAAAAGGTTTAATTAATAATCATTATCAAAAGACAGAATATATACATTCCTTGTCCATCAAATACGATAAATCTGGATCAGAATTTTAATCAAATAATACAATCGAATTCGAATTCTTTAAATTTACTGTGTAAATGAATTAAATGAATTAAAAGGTGCACAAAATGCAAATAAATGCAATCAACAAAATCCTTGCCAATTATATATATATATACCCAGAAAAAAAATGATTATTTTTGAACAACAAAAACACAACTTTGTCACTAAAAAAAAAGTTTGTTTTTGGTCCTTTTTTTTTTTTTTATTCCTCAATTCCTTAAGTAATGTCTGAACAATTTTTTCATAAATTAAGCCAAAATTATATTGAAATTTTGGGAGATGATGAATATTATGACATAAACATAACAGTTGGTAAAGATCCGAACGTGAAAATATTCCGCGCGCACATGATTATATTACGTTATCGTTCTTCATTTTTACGACAGATTTTGGCTTTCAATGAAAAGGATAATGATGGTGGTTTGACTCATATCAATTTACCAAATATTGCACCAGAAACCTTTCAAATTATTTTAAAGTAAGTTTGCAAAACCATATGAATTTTTCTTGAAATTTATCTCAATCCTAAAAAAAAAAGAAACTTATAATTCAGGTACATTTATGGTGGAATTATTTCATTAAATGAACAAGATACTGAAGATACTTTAAAAGTACTGGTTGCTGCTGATGAGCTTCTCCTTCAAGAATTAGTAGAATATGTACAAAATTATTTAATGGATAATAAAGCCGGATGGATCGAGCAAAATTTTGATCTCACTTATCAAATAATATTTCAATCCAATTATTCCAAGAACTTGAAGGAATTTCAAGAATTTTGTACGAATTTCATGATTAAATCACCTAAAAAAATATTTCAATCATTAAACTTTGTTTCGCTTCCTGAAGGATCATTAATCTCACTTATCGAAAGTGATGAATTGCAAATGAGAGAAGTTGAAGTTTGGGATCATGTATTAAAATGGGGACTTGAAAAAAATCCTACGCTTATTTCCGATCCTTCAACTTGGTCATCTGATGATTTCAAAATAATGGAAAAGACGTTACAACATTGTTTACCTTTAATTAGATTTTTTAGTTTCACTTCTGACGAATTCTTTCAAAAGGTTATTCCATATAAGAACCTTTTAAAAACTCAGCTTTTTGATGAATTAATGAAATCTTATTTCGATTCCAATAGCGAACCAACGATTGATATTTTACTACCTAGGAATAGAAATATTGATGGAATTATCGATTCGGAACTCATTAACGTAAATATCGTTTCATTGATTTCAAGATGGGTTGATAGAATAGATCTTAAAAGCAAGTTTGCTTACACGAGAGAATTATATTTACCATATAAATTTAAGCTCTTATTTAGGGGAAGCGAAAATGGATTCACTTCCAATAAGTTTCATGAATTATGTGATAATATCCAATATACCGTTACAATTTTTAAGGTAAAGGGAACCGAAGAAATCATCGGTGGGTATAATCCTTCAACATGGAGTTCTACTATTGGATGGGGTTATAATAAGGATAGCTTTATATTCTCATTTAAGGATAGGAATCATTTAAAAGATCCAATTGTAAGTTATGTAAAGAATATGTCTTGTGCTTTATATAATAATCCTTATTATGGCCCCTCGTTTGGTCATGATCTTATTGTAGAACCAGAACTAAGGTTATCTTATAAATATGGTTCTTATTATGAGAAAAGGTTAAGAGATACTGATGGTAAATTTTTTATACAAGATTACGAAGTGTATCAAATTTCAAAGGACCTATTTTTTTTTTTTTTTTTTTTAAAAAAAAAAAAAAAACAACTACAA
>CAJVPQ010001891.1:0-15926 GCA_910591825.1 Funneliformis caledonium
CGCGATCGTTGTCAACTTGTCCATGATTTTGAGAAATCTTCCAACATTACCCTTGAATTCAAGGCTGCCAATTTTGTTATTTCAGGTTATGATCTTTCCTCTAACCCCTCTCTCCACTCCTTTAGCTCTCCTCCTATATCTTCAATGGTATGGATGGGATCCCATTGGTCAAATTTTTGGTGCAGTAGTGGCCTCGCCCTCCTCACTTTCTTAAATATACTTACTCAAAAAGTGATTTTTCTAGCCTAGGTTACAAATTGATTTTGGGGAAGTGCAGGGTCAGTTTTCTATAGTTTTAGTCTTAGATTAGTTCTTTACGAGATTTTTGTAATTTCTTTTGATTTGTCTTTAATTATATTATCATACTTTCATAATAAAGATATTGCGAAACTACCGCACTTTAAAAAAAAAAAAAAAAAAATATGCACACAAAAATTTAATATGTACAAGTGCACATTATGCATATGAATTTTATACACTGAGTCATGTCTCCCTTTCTAATTGTTCTATACATTAAATTCTGAAGTTTCTCTTCTACTGTAAGAAAATAAGTTTTTAACCACTATATAGCTTGATTAAAATAAATTTCAGCTACAATTATTATAGTAGCATTATTAGCATTTAACCTATTAATAATATTATTAATAGAATGATCACCCGCTATATATCAACCTTCATCCTAAGGACCTTCTACAGTTCTTAACTTAATTATTGTATTTTTAAATGATTAAGAACCTTATTTATTTTATTAGCTCCTATCTGAATAGCTATATGTCTATTTACAGCTACTAAGTTAGCTTATCCTATATTATCAAGTAAGTTTGCTAATTCTCAATTTTGCTTTGTAATAATCCCATCATTAAACTATTTCAAAGTTCTTCCTCTTATACAGCCTCTTAAATATCTTATTCTCTAATCCCTTTCTATTGGTAGATCTTTTGTATTATCTGCTAGATCTATATCTTAATTTTGTAAGTTTCTTAGGAAAATCTAGGATATCATCATCTCAATCAAAAAATAGTTGCAGTATTCCTATCATATTTACTTGATTAGATGGATTATTCTATAGTACTAGAATTTATTCTTGCAAATTTAAAATATTATAGCGAGAATTTTTTCTTTAACCTTCTATTTTTCATATCACTCATAAAGTCTGTCTTAATTATATTTTAATAAACCTATATCCTTCTGCTTCACTATAGATGGTAGACATTTTATTGATACAATAAGTGTAAAGTAAATTTTTCTTATAGTAGTATAACTAATATAAGTTTGCTTTCTTGTTATATTATCTAACATTCTATTTACTTAATTTTAAGCATTAGTCCGCAACTGATAAAAGTTAGCAATAATCATTTGTTCTATTCCTTCAGCATTTTGTCTTTATATAATTTTATTATCACGCTTGACTTCTGCATCATAACATCTCCATTACTTACAGACTAAATATTACTGAAGATTAGTTTCCTTTCATCAAAACTGCCTTATTACTCTTTTTATTTGATTAGCTAAGATTTCTTTACCTGTTTTTGTATTATTCAGATAACTATATATAGCATTTACCAGTTCTGTAATAGTAGTCATATTATCATCAGAATTATATAAGTCTGAAGAATTCTTTCATTCTAGTGAATTATTAATGAAATAATCTTAATTCTATATAATGGGAGGGGTGATAGAGAAGCCAACCCAAATAAGCTCATCTGAAATAGAATCTCTTAGACTCGAACTGGAGTGAGCGAATGAGGACCTTGATTCAAAAAACATAAAATAGAATATATAAAAAAAGGGAAAGAGTCGTCAGATAATATATACAAATGGGAAATAGATATTCTGTCTTCAGGGTGATTAAAGTTAATAAATAAAAATAAATTATTACGCAACTAGTTAGTGTCAAAGAAAGAGCCAAGAGGCGTTTCGTATAATGAAATAGATCATCCATTCCCGCCTATGAATAATTTATCATGCACAGCGCCTTCTGGCCAACCTTCCGCTCTTAATCTAATGTCTCAATTAATTTCTGTAAGTAGCGCAGAAGCGGTATATTTATTAGTAACTGCTCTTATTATCTCAAGCTTCTTGATGTCGCCTATGTTAATATATTCTATATTTTCTCTAGTACTTATTGCGATTATATGACTCATAGCCAGAAAATGTTGGAATTCGTAAAAAAAAGTAACCAATTTTTTACCTACAGAAATTATATAAATAGGGGCTATGCAAAGTGCCTCTCGCTTAGACTAAAATATTATTATTTTCAATCCTAATCGATTACCGTATAAGTATCAGCGCAAGTGGAACTTCTTTGAATCTCTTTTTGATGTGAGCCAATAGCTTTTTTGGTAAATCTTCAGATAGATTTATTAAGGCATTTTCAGCTTGGACTACTGTATACGCTAATAACCAACCAATATAGATTCAGTCATCTCCCTTATCATTATGCTTATGCTGTAGTAAAAATTGATAGTCATCCATTACAATATCTCCCATCTCCTTCTGTTCTGATATTATTTTACGAAATATCTGCCTATTCTCTTCTGTGATCAGGAGATGAATTTTGTTAGATTCGAAGCCTATGTATTGGAAAACTTAATCATGTAGTTTAACCATTATACTAATAAAGCTTATCTTTAAAATATATAGATTTTTTCAGTTAATTATTATCTAGTTAACGGTTTTGCTAAATTATTATATGTGAAAATACTAATGGTCATCTCCAGGCTGAGTTATATGAGCTTTTTGTAATAGAAAGGGAGGAAACTACCAAAAAAATTTTTTTTGAGTTAATGTTAAATCTGAATTTATTTTATTAAAAAAATAATATTTAGCTTATAAAACAAAAAAAATTTTTTTTGGTAGTTTCCTTCTTTTCTATTGTAAAGAGCCTATATGATCAGAGGTCAAAAGATGTCATCTCATGACCAAATCGAATATAGGAATTGAAGTTAGCTTGTATTATTGCAGGAGGAAAAAATATATAAATAATATTATGTGAAGTGTCTTATGACTAAGTACTTAACTGAAATTGTCACACTATACTAGAATACTTAATAATATATCTGCTTCAGATGAATCATTGAAATACCTAAAAAGTTTATTGTAAACCTTTTATATATTTTTTAAGCCAGTTTTTTGCCTTTCTCTGAGAATAATCATCGATTTCCTTTCTCTTTTATCTGAATCCTTAATCTGCATTATTTTATCTAATGATAACAGTTGAAATCCATCATTTTTATTAATGAAGCATACGCACATTCCTACCATTTGTTTTAAATAGTAGCTGATATCTATCTCTATATTAAACTCTTTTGCAATATTTGCGAACTCCATATAACCACCCTTTCTTATTAATTTTGTATCATCTTCTTTATAGCAGAAACCATCGTTCACTACAACATAACTAAAGTGCTTACCAAAGTTAGAGATCTTTATATTTTTTCTCTACTTGCTATTCTTTCTCTCATTCGTTCTATAAAGATTTTATTGTATGTGAAATCTCCTTTAGCCTTCCATTTGAACATTACAACAAACTGGTTAAAATCCTACTGCCTAAATCTAGCATTTCAGAGATCATCTTCAACAATTTTTTAAATTAGATATTTATTACTGATACTTATAGCCTCTAACATAATCTTTTTTCTGATAAACCTAAAGAGCTCAGAATTCCCTTGCTTTATAGTATCAATTCCTTTCTTAAAGAGATCATCTGGTCTAAAGTTTACTTCATCTTCATGCTTAATTTTAAAGTACTTCTTTTTGTCAGTAAAGCAGATGGGAAATAATACCTCTTCATATACCATCTTTAGATAAGAAGTTTCACTTTTTATCTTAAGATAGGTATTTATTTGATCGCGCAAGTTTTTCATTACATCCATAGTAATTTTGACTATTTCAGTCTAATACGCTTCCTTAGAAAGTTCTTTCCTGAAGAAGGCTTCATCACATTTCCCAAAATAATTTTCTGAGCAGGTAAGATACAAAGAATCAGTATTACTGTATTTTATCCTAAACCCTTTTTTGTTACGAATTCTGTGACAAGATTAAGGTTATATCTTTCCGCTGAAGTAGTTTCTTTAGCTAATTCATGAAGAAAGATAGGAGATTTGGAATTTTCAGCTTTCCCATAAAAAGTATTCATATATACCTTCAGAACTCTTTGCTTCAAATCAGAATAATCATAATTGAATCATATGGATGAATATTCTAAATTTAAGCTCTCCAGAATCTTTTTGCCGCTTTTTTTAACTGAACTTATTGTCTTTTCAAGATGTAGCTTTTTCTTTCCTAGTGTGGCAAGTTGTACTTTAAACTCTACTCTCTTGTTGAATAAATCTTCTAATATAACAGGATATAAGTTCTTCTTTTCGAATTGATTACTATGTCTTACACTTTAAGCTTAAACGATATGGTTATTAAATAGAAACTCAATTTTATGTAAAATATTTCCATTTTTTCTGCAATATCGGTCTCTCCATGTATTAGTATTATTTTATCTGAAGAAAGATTATAAGCCATGATGAGACTGGAATATAATAAGGCAAAATCTAATCCTATTACAAGTCTTTTCATTTCAATCTCCTTTTTAGGTAAAAAAACGTAAGCGTCAGGATATTTCCCTTTTTCTAAATCTTTAAAAACACTTGTACTAAATACCATATCTCGTTTAATGGCATATGCACTAAGGAGGTTTCGTACTTTTATTCCATTTGCGTGATAGTGTGAGTCGAACAAAGATATATGAGAGATAGAAGCAATTTCTCTATAATTATTGATTAAACTTAGCTTTATCATAAGCTCCTAGCAACATAATGCATCTATAATATAATAATTAGCTACTTTACGCATTTTTCTTGCAGTTGATGGGAAAGGGTCTTTTTTCGTCTCTGAATAGATTCTTCACATTTCATCATATGGCATGTCTGCTTTAACATTAAGACCACATTTTTTTAAGAAGAATTTGAGCGAACTTTCCTTTTTTACTTTAGTCTTAGAAAAATATTTTTGGAGATATACTTGAACATCAATTAGTATACATCTCAGCGGTTTAAGAAAACTAGAATAAAAATCATCTTCTACAGTAATTTTGATCTTAATTAGACCTCCTAAATATTCTTTTTCTTCCTCTATTTCTTCATCCAACCCCATGTGATTCCTTCTTCATCAGAATTCCTTTTCTTACCTTTCTTCTTGAAATCATTTTCAGATTTTGCTCCTATCTTTCCACAATATTTTTACTTTATAATTTCTTCCTTTATTTCAAACTTTTCTGACATTCGCTCTCATATCCATTCGAGTATGTTAAGATAATATGCTCTCTTCATATTAAAATACCAATTATAGTCAGAAACGTTAAACTCAACTTGGATGTCAGATGCAAATGCTTGCCAGCAGAAAGTAAATGCTTTTAGCAGATTTTCTTAGTTTTTACATATAATTGTGGTCTAACGCGGATTTGATTCTGTTTCAATATCGATAAGACATATTTGCCTTAGCGGTTTTGAATTATTTTTCCAATGCAATGTTATGCAAATTATAAAGACATTATCATTTAGATCAAGGACTTCAGCAAATTCACCCAACTCTTGTGATTAGGTCTCTATATCTCACGTGAGGACAAGAGTACAATTCTGTAAGAAAGCTAAAATAGGAAATTGGTCACTTATTGTTGTAAAATTCTCTAGCAGATAGAAATCTTCTATAGATTCATAGAATTCATGTGAACAGAACGGGCTGGTTCGCTTGCCTTTTTACATATATATTTATTTAATGTAGACCACTCAGAGAATTGGATTCTATTTTCTCGAGCTACCTTTCAGTAGAATAAGTATAAATTATCTGAAGCAGTTTTAAAATTATTTTCTTGGATAGCTTTGATGGCTTTCTTTCTCCCCACTAGTACTATTTATATAAATTCGTAAATATATTTTTTCTATATAGTATTCACAGAAAGGAAACGCTTTAATATGCTCTATTTTATATGATTTTACAATGCCAGAGAGAATTTCGCTCACTTTTTCTTCACATTCATCTGGAGTTTTTCTGTCTGATATGAAAATGTCAAAGAAAACCTGAATTTCTATAAGAGTTACCAGTGCTTTTTGGCTATTAATAAGATGACTATAAAGATGCAATACATAGCAGTACATTTCTGATGATCCTTTACTATCAATAGCCATAAATGGAATTTTTTGGCAACTGGATAAAGCATCATCAAGGATTGTGATTAATTCCTCATCATTTTCTGCAACTATATCATTCAGAGTTAGGATGTTCGATGAGTATTTTTCACTAGAATAGCGAATTACCTGGCCTTTTATTTTATCTTTTTCAGCCTCTGAATGAAAAAGTAAAGCGGAGGCATCGAGGAAATCTGAAAGCTCAGATTGGATCATGGTATTATATAACAAATATACAGTTCGAGAGAAAGTATATACTTTAGGAGAAAAAATTTAAAATGAAAATTAATTCTAAAATATATAAATCGATACATAATCGAACTATTTATAATTATCAAAAATGGTATTCTATCGATGTTCATATATTCTTAGGACTGGAAAAGTTTATAATCAGGGGTGCTTTCACCCAAAAGGATACCAAATACATCAGAATTCTCTCTCATATATACCTTGTATTGAATGTGATAAATGAACTTATTCTGAATATGAATTATGTAATCCATATACTAGAAAGCACTATAAAAGGGAACAGTACCATCAGAAAAAGTAAGCTAAGTTAGCTTCAACGCAAATACTGGTAGGTAATTTAGAGGTAAACAAAAATAATACAACTTATCAATAGTGTTACAGGAAAAAAAGCTTGTGACAGAATTAGTGACGTAGATAATAGGCTCTTTAGGGATTCTAGGCTGAAAAAAAGTTTCCTTGATAAGTGTCACAAGTGTCACTGGTGTCACTACCGTCACTGAAAAAAATCTGAATTTCTTAACTTTTTTTTATTTTTTTAGCATATATATATCACACATATACTATAGATTTATCATATTATATCCTATATAGACTAGACATAGAAAAATTTTGATTTTTTTTCTAGAAATTACTACTTTTTACTAGTAACACTAGTGACACTAATCAAGAAAGAAATAAAATAGCCTAATAATCTCAAGAAAGATAGCAAATCTATCACTAGTTCTGTCACTAGTTCTGAATACTAATCGGTGACACTAGTGACAGCCAAGGACAACAAAAATTCGTCTTATTTTACATCCTAATGTGCCTAAGAAGATGCTAAAAATACATTATAAATGCGTTCTAAATGATTCGAATCTCAAAACACAAAATTGGTATAATTACACTGGCAACAAATAGGCAATAGTAAAATTGTAAGATAGCGCATTTTTGGTAAACAAATGGGCTAACTATAATATTGCCTATTACACTTCTGAGAAGCATAATACTTCAGCCTCTGCTCTTGATGACAAATAGGTAGTCAAAAAGTAGAATTAAACTTAACCAGTAGTATTGTGTAAGCCATCTAATGTGATTTGTCATCCTGTTATAGCAGGACTAGCTTTTAGACCATATCGTTCAAAATCTTCTTTACTAGTTTTGAGAAAAGCACAACCATTAATTTTTTTTTGCGGGTTCCAAGAATGTTCTGAGAATGTTCCTATTACTAGCTCATAATTTTGAAAGGGTGTTCAGTACCGTAACAGGATCACGTGATTAGCACAGTAAGATGCAGTATAAATCAGCCAGATCTTTAAACATAATAACTTGACATTCAAGCTGACCTGAAACTGGCGAACTAATAGAAATACTTTGGTTCTCTGCCAGTTCTATGATAGTTCTAGGATACTATCAAGATACCATTATGGTGTCAAGTTAGATCCTCAAATCACATACCCAAAAGATTAGCTGAAATTATAGTATAGTGTCAGCTGAAATTAATCATGAATTTACTGCGTCACTCAACATGATATTTTTTTACCATATTTTGACATCTAGAAAGACAACTGAATAGGTGAACATCCATCTATATTTACTAACCAACAGGTCACAGAGAGGAAAAATAGACCCCATCTTTAGGACTTATTAATCAATAGATTATATTATTCTAGAACATATTATTTAATAGATTATATTATCTTAGGATATATTAATTGGTAGACTATAATATTCTAAAACATATTAATTAATAGATTATAATATTTTAGGACATATTAGTCTTGACTAAGTAGTTTGTCCTAAGATATATTAATATATTAATATATTAATATGTCTTAGGACAAACTACTGAAAGTGACTTTATTTTTTTATAGGATTATACTGACTAACAAATTGAAAGAACTTTACTGGTATGGTATATCTATTATTAAATATTTTACTTTTATAATTTTCGATATATTATAAAGCATCTGATAATTCTCTAATAAATTTTTTTCCTGTAAATACAACATTACAACTTCATTTAGCTTTATGAGAAGAGATGTAAAAAGAAAGATCTAATTTTAATTTATTATTTGATTTAGAGTTTTGTAATAAAAAATTAAAAGTAAGTAAATAGCATTTTTTTGCAGCATTTCTTAAAATGTCAAACGTGTTGACTGGTTGAGAATTATTATCATTTGAGAAAATTTTTATATAAAATGTAAAATGACTATCAAAAATATTAACTATATCATTAATTATGCATTCTAGTTTGATTTTAACACTAGCTTATTCCTTTGTTTCTGAATAGCGTACTTTTATCTATTCTAATATTTCTTCTTTTAGTTGTGAAATATATTAGTTAACTATATATTTGAATAAGTCTTGAACAGTTAGACTTCCTTCAATATTAATTATTTTTCATAACAATAAAGTAGTATATCCACATAAAATTTTTGTTTTAGCAACAGTCATTCTTTATTTTTTTTATACAAAATATTTTATTCAATCGTAAAAAATTAATTTTTGAATCAGATTACGTATTGTTATAATATCATCCAATTTGATTGTACTAGCTAATCAAAATCAGATTTTCATATAAAATTTTTTGACTAATAAAAAAAAGTCCGATTGCTGATCTTAAAATACTAAATGATCAGTATGAGAACTATTTTTTTATAGTTTTGTCACCTTATAAAAATTATTTTTATAAGACTAATTTTTGTAATACTTGAATACAATTTTGTAACACTTGAGATTTTATTATTAAAATTACCCTACAAATATAATTATACTAATTTTTTAATACTTAAATTCAATTTTATAACATTTGAGATTTTGCTATTAAAATCATTTTATAGTCTTATAAAAATATTTGTTTATTAAATATTCAAAAAAAATATATTTGTTTTTATTTGTTAAATATAATGAATTATAAGCTTAAATTGAATATTTTATTTTGTTTAATTTTAATTTAATATTTGTATTATAATATTTAAAAATCATCTGAATTTTATTACTAATTAAATATAAAATATAACAAAAAACTAAATTTTGTTTAAAAATTATTTGCAAATTAAATAATATTATATATGTTATTTAATATTTTAATGATATTTATTGCTAATTTAATATAAAGAATATATAAAATTCTGCTGCTTATACCATTTTTTTATATTTAAAATAGAATAAATATTTAAGAATAAAATACATATTCATATTACAATAATTTATAATTATATAATAAATATTTACATTTTCATTTGTATTTATACTTTGATTATTTTATTCTTTTTGATGCAATTTGATCTATAAGGTAGTATTTGTATATCAGTTTCATTAGAGATTTTAGTATAAATTGATTTGCTTAATAAGTATATTCTAGTATATTATTATCTAACTGTCAGTTAAGTGAACTGAAACCCTTAACCGATTGAGTAACAGCTAAATTTACCTTAAAACTCAAATTTATCTAGAAAAGTCTTACTTAAATTCTTAAATTAAAGGTTAAGAAAGGGTGTTACATGCTCTTCCTCAAAATCTCATCATAGTATTAGTTCACAATTCAAGTTTTTAAATATAAAGATTTTACTGATCTAATACTTCAAAGTTAATTAAAGATACTACACTAGTATAATAGTTAAATAAAGATATTAATAAAGGGAGTTAAGCCTTTATTCTACTAAAATTTATAACTATAAGGATTTTATTTACACAAATCTCTTGTTAGCAAATAAAAAAATATGTTTAAAACCTATATTTTTCAATAGAAATTCTTAAATTCAAGGGTTATTTTTATAACAAAAATTTTATTAAATTCAAAATAATAAAGTGACTTTCCAAGAAATACAATTTATATCTTTATAAATTTACTTCCTAAAAAGTTACTTTTACATGATAAATTTCAATGGCTATTTGTATAATAAATATCTAAGCTAATTCCTATCTTATTATAGAATAACTATATAATAGTTTCCTCATTAATGATTAATGTTTGTGTTATACTAAAGTAATGACTACTTAATTATTTTGTAAAAGTCCTATAATTAATAACTATATAATTGCATAAAAATGTTTTAATTATTACTCTATCATTACTATATTTTTTCCTTTCCTTGAAGTCTCTCTTTGGTATATCTGTTTAAGCTTATATTACATATCATCATAACTAATGATTTCACTTCTTTTCATTGATTATTTTATCTTAGAACTTTATGTAATATCTAAGTTGATCATTACTCAGCCAATTTCAATGATTTTTAGTGTTATACTAACTTTTTGCAAATCATTTTTACTGTGTCATATAGTTTTTTTATTCCTGTAGATCTCTTGTGTTATAATATTAACTTCATTAAGAGCTGTGCACTCAGTGAGAATCTTATTAAAATACAGTCAACGACCAAAATTATACAGACATTTTGATTTGTCAAAATTAGACAGATCGATCATTACGTGATTACATAATTTAAACAATATGTCATTTTTTACTTATGACAATAAACAATACCTCAAACCTTTTCCTCTTTTAAATAAGTTCATGTCAAATATGAAAGTACTTACTTCTAAAACTCGTGATGCTATTACTTATGGTTATAAATATGGACAGTCAGGTTATACTATAGCTAAACAGCTAGGATGCATGTCTAAATTATTCTTAAACGTCTTCGCAAAACTGGTTCTTTAACACTAACTCCACCACCATCTAGTATTAAAGTATTTGAAAAGTATGTAAAGGATGCATGGAAAAATTTTCATCTGGAATATTAAAAACTGATTGATAGCTGTCGTAGCGAATTGCCGCAATTGGAAATAGGATTAATTATTAAATTTTTTTATAAATCAATAAATAAAGATATATTTGAAATTATTTTGTTAAAATTTTATTTTTATTATATTATGTGTATATAATTTTTTTGGATTTTAAAAATGTCCGCATAATTTTGGTCGTTGACTGTATTAGATTACTTTAATTTATTATATAAATTTACCTACTCATCTTCTTTTATAAATAATTTTTTTATAAATAATTTTTAAAAAAAATTTGTTAATTATTTTTTATTTATAATAATATAATAATTAAGGTTATTAAACGAAATCTAAAAGTTTTACAAATTATCTAAATGGTAAAAATTAAAATTTAATAAAATTCTTATTAAAAAAATCTGTAAAACTTAAAAAAAAATAAATTATATTAAAACTTATGAAAATAACAAAACTATATACTAGTAAAATTAAAAAAATTGAATATGTGATAAATCAACTTAAAGTTAGCATATTATTAAAAATTAGCTAAAATATATCAAAATAAATAAAATTCAGAAGGAAATAACTAATATTTATATTTTAAATCATTTATAACTAAAAATTATTTAATTTATTTAATTATATTTTATAAATGATATTTTTTAATAATTGAATTAATAATTAAATATTCTTTTGTATTTTATCAGATTGTAATTTGATAGTTTACCTATAAAACTTAACTTAAAATATAATAAACTAGTATTATATAATCATAACTTTTCAAGTAAAATCTGTATCCTATAATTTAAAATTACATTTTTTTTTGTTAAAATTATACTTCAATACAAATTGATAAATTACTAATTAAATTATATTTTGATAAACAGATTGTATTTTAAACATAATTATTTTATTAATAATTTATAATTATAGATGCCTACCGAAACCTTCTCAAAATAATTTTGTCATACCCTTTTCTATGTTTTTAATATAGTTTCGACAGTTTTAGTTTTCGTCGTATCGAATGAATTTCATCGTATCCCTTATTATGATTTTAATATAGTTTTGTCTAAGTTTTGACTGTTATTAAGGAGTTTCATCCCTCATCTATATTCATAATAAATATCAAATTAACGTAATTAATTTTGATATCAATAAAATTAATTAATATTAAAAAATAGTTAAAATATATCAATTGAAAACTTGTAGGTTAATATCAGTAAAATATTAGAAAATATTTAGCTAGTTTAGATGATAAATTAATTATATAAATAAATTAATATTAAACTTAGCTTAGGTAACAATTAATAGTATTATTATTTATATTAAATTTAAACAAATATGAATTATTTATATTGCAAAGACATTGATAAACTAAATGATTTTAAACTAATTTAAAAATTTCTAAATTAATTTATTTTACTTTAAATTGTTATATTATCTTTTAATTCTTATTGAATAACTTTTAAAATTTAATATTTTAATACTAAAAATATTTAATTTCTTAATATTTTATAAATTCATCTAAAATCAGTAAATTTCATTAAAAAATTTATCTATAATTAAAAAAAAACTAATTGAAGGTAATTATTTAACAATTTAAGTTTTTTATCTCAATACTAATAATATTATTAATTTTAATATTAAAATTAATTGACATTTTAACTCATATTTGATTTTTTTATTACTATTAGTAAAGTATCTAAAATTATAAATTAATAAATCAATTTAATCAAAAAATTCTAAAAAAAATTACTTAATATTTCATTTATATGTTTAAAAAAAAAACACCAAAATATATATAATAATTATAATTTATTGAATAATAATATAAATAAAAAAAAATGAAAATTTGATATGATTTATTATGCTTGTGATTATCTTTAATCAACTTTATCATTTCAAATAATCTTTGATAAACTTTATATAATAAATTTGATTCTAAAATTTAACTTATTAAAATTATATAAAACATTAAGAATCTTTCTATTTATAATCAAAAAATGATTTTAAAATAAAATAGTAATATATAAAATAAAAAAATATTTATCATAAATTAGTTATAAAATTAAAAATCATGAAATCTGAAATTATTATTTTTTTTTAAATATTATTTAAGAAATTTAATATTAAAATTTCTTATTAATTTAAATTTATTTTACTATTCATCAAATAATACTTAATAATAAATAATACATTAAATTAATTATAATAGAATCAAAATATAATAAATATAATAATTCAAATCATTTTATATTACTTTACTTTATAAATTATTTTTGTGAAATATTTTAAATTATAATATCTCTATTTTAAAATTTTAATTGAATTTCATATAAAGAACTAATTATCAAAATTATTTATTTTAATAATATAATATTAATAATTTTTATTATTTTTTTCTTTTTATATTTATAATATGATACTAAGGTTAAAATATAACTAAATATTTTTATAGTATATATCATATGGAAATGTTTCTAGGAAAATCAAGTTCTGAGAAATTTTTGACTAAAATTAAAAACTTAATACATTTTAATCTAATAACATCAAAAATTAAATACAATAAAAATCTCAATTTTGTTAAAAAATTCCTGAAACCTGATTTTTCTAGCAATCAATCTATATAAATAAAAATTAAAATTACATAAATATTATTTTTTATTATTTATTTATTATTTTTATTATGTTATATTTTTTAATAGATTTAGAAGTCAATTTTTTTTATTATCTTATTATTTTATAATAACAAAAATAATAACAAATATTTAGAAGACCTTTACTTTTTTTAATAATAAAAATATTTAATTCATTTTTACTATTTTATTATTATTTACGTTTTTTAAATAATAATAATAATAATGAAAATGAATATTTGAGATAATTTAAAATTTTAAAAGAAAAAAAATCATATTTATTATTATTTTATTATTATTTATATTATATTTTTACGTGATAATGTGATATCAGATGATCTCATAAATTTATTGAAGACTTACTTATTTGAAGTCATAATATATTAAATAAATGGTTTTAAATAGGTGGTAAATATCATCGCAAGTTAACTAAAAAAATCAATCCAAGAGATTTTTTTGACATATGGGAGGCGATCAATAGAAAAGGGGGAAATCTACAAATTTTGAGTAATTTTAGTTATTAAGCTAGTTTTGTTCACATGATCATGATCAGCAGAGTGAGTCAATAAAAAAATTTTTGACTAAAAAGTGGATTTCTCCCTTTTCTACTGACTGTCTCCCATATTAGTTATTATTTAATGATATATTTACGTTCTTAAGTTATTTTTAATTTTTTTGTTATGTAATAAAAATTATAATAAAAATCTATTTATAATCTATTTATAATAAAAAATTTCCATTGTAATAAAATTTCATTTTTGCAAAATAAACGTTATATATTATAATTATTATAAACACTATATTACAATAAAATAAATACTATCATAATAATAAAATTTTGCATTATATTTTACTAGTAAAAATGATCATGTTACACATTTTTCTAGCAATTTCACCTATTTATTTCTTTTCAACAATTTCATAGCATATAATATATGAAAATCATTAGAGTGTTATTGTTATAGAAAATTAGCAGTAAATACAATAGAAATGCTCATTACAGAAAAAGTACTAGTCGTATAACTAGTAAAAAAAAACAATTATTGTAATAAAATAATACCAACATTAGGAAGCATTAATCTAAGATGAGAATCAGCCACTTCATTTCAAAAATAATTTGCCAAATCTTCTTGTGAAGATTCTTTTAACATTTGCCACACTTCACCATCATATATATCAGTCATAATGTTATCGAAATGCTGACGATTTGTTCATTGTCTTAGGCTAGTTTCAAAATTAAGCCAACGATATATAGAATTGAGTTGTTGTTGAATTTCAGAAAACAGAAAGATTAAATTAGGTTGAATTAAAATTCGATTTGTTGATACGATTTTTTGAGATAATGAAGTATTGCAAAATCGTGTTTTGCAAATTGACAAATTGGGAAATTCTATATGCTAACATTTCATTACAGTCAGCATATTATTCTGTTGAAAATTTACCACTTCTTACTTTTGATATAGCTTATGACATTTGGAACAAGAAATGAAATGGTGAAATCAGTCATTTAATCCAAGTGCTTTTTTCATTAAATATATAATTTGAAAAATTTCTAAATTTGTCACCTCTGATTTCTATCAGAACCAATTTCATAAATTTTATTAACACCTCAGTTGCAGACTCTGTAATGTTGAATCTTGTTCAAAATGACATGATCTAAAGTAAATCTACAAAAATCAGTTATCAATTGATTTTGTATTTGGTGAATTTTAAAATGGCTCGTAATCTGGTGGTGCATAATCTTCAAAAGTTTCAAAATCATTCTCTACAGAAATATCATCACCTTTAGATTCACTTGTAATATAATCTTCTTCAGTAGTAAATTCTAAAGATTCTAAATGTTGATCAGCTTCTATTTCAGGATCATCAAAAGGATTTATGTCAGATTTTAGATGATTTGTATATTTTCTTACATGTCTTTAAGGTAAAAAAGTAGAATCAAAATCTTCTTGATATCCATCATCAGATTCATGTTCGGTGATTTCTATAATTCGTTTAGTCAAAGTCAATGTTGACGATTCTCCTATTTCGTCTTATATTTCAAATTGATGAAATATATCTGAAATAGAACTTTGTGAATCTTGATATCTAACTCTAGTATTATGAGAGGTTGATGGTCTAGAAGTAGATATATTTTCTTCATCAGTTAAATCACCAATCG
>CAJVPQ010001892.1:0-15920 GCA_910591825.1 Funneliformis caledonium
TAAAAAATTATTATAATAAAATTTTTAAAACTTAAATTTAAAAATTAAATTATTTAAAAAATATCTTATAAACTTAATAAAATTAATAAAATATATATTAAACTATATTTTTCATATTATTATTAATTTACTAAAATTAATATTTAATATTTTATTAAAAAATAACACATTTTTTTAAGTTCGCAGGTAATTTGCCTGCTAGACAATCTAAGAGATAGCTATTTGGATGTATAATTTTATATTGTGAGTACTGACCTCTTGTGTCTGATTATATATTAGATTTTATATTGAAATGCTTATCTTTTGCGTCTGTTTTAATACTTATCAAATACAAAAAACTATTATGTCAGATGACGCAATAAATTTGTATTTAATTTCAGCTGATACTATGTTATAATTCTGACTAATCTTTTAAACATGTGATTTTAGATTTCAATTTCAGATCAGTTTTATGAATGTTATAGACATTAAACTTTTCTTTGATGTCGTAATATATAAAGAGATATCACTATCTATATTTAAGATCAAATTAGTAAATATTATCTAATATTCTTGAAAACATATTGAAGTTTAAAATCAAAACTATTAATACTATTACAAAATTAATTATTAAATAATAATTTATTAAATATTAATTATTGGAAAGTGATTTATTAGATAGCAAAATAATAATTATATAAAATAATATATAGGTTAAGGCAAAGTAAATTATATAATATGATAATAGATATTTATTAGATGAATATGCTTAAAATAGGCAAATAATATAATTAGTTAAGTAAATAATAATATAATTAGTTAAATGATGTAATTAGCCAAATATTAATTACATTTAAAATATAAAAAGACAGAATATGAAAGAAACCAAAAAACAGAAATAGGAAAACAGAAAAATAAAAAAAGAAAACAGAAATATGAATAGAAATATAACTGAAATCTAGTAGAAAAAATTAAAATAATTAGCTTATTACTAAAATAGTTAGCTTATTGTCATATAATATTTTTAAAAAATTTAAGATAGAATTAAGAATTAATAAGATTTACAGATGATCTACAGTTGACAGTTTGATAGTAATACAAAATAAGAATTTTTGTATTAATTTATTTCTTTAATAAAAATACCTTTATATTAAATAATTATTATTTGTGTATCTTGAAAAATCAACAGTTTAGAGACAGGTTTAATAAATAATATAGTTTATCCTAATTTCAAGTAAGCTTATTAACTTATATCTTACTATTTGATATCCTTAGAATTGATATGTTATATTTAATATTAAATAAACTAAGCAGTAGCATTTTTGTTACATACTCTAAGAATCAAAAGAAATACTTTTAACAAGGTAATACTTTTAATTAAATTTATAAAACTAATCACGTAAAGGAAGAAAAATAGAAAATTTTAAGAAAATAAGAAATTTATAATTTATAAAGTTAAATATACTTATACTATTAAAAATCTTTTATTAAAAGAGAAACTAATGCCATATATTGAAAAAGTATTCAGATACATGATAGAGATTACTTTATACCTACTTAAAGTAAATTCTTTTGAAACTTAGAGTTTTAAGAAAAAATTCATTATTTCTTAAATTAAGTATAGTGAAATCTATTTAGTAAATTATAGAAGTTAATTATTTCTAACATATATTCATTATTTCTTTGCTATGATAACTTTATTTTAGATGTTCATAGTATTATATGAAGAAGTCAATATCCAATTTTAAGAAATTTTAAGGAAAATAGAAGTTGAAAAAGATTGGTAAAGAAAATACCATAAAAAGAAATATCTGTAAAAGTGAATAAAAACTATATCATTAGGATTGGCTTTATGAGAATTCATAGAACTTTTGTTATAGGAAGACTTTCTTCTAATTGGTTTAAAATATTGATTAGTATTTCTATAATAAGTACGATCAATAAAAAAGTTAACCAATAATAAAATAATAAATATGATTACATAATCTAGACACTATACAAATTTGATATATAATGATAATATATATAATATTTTATATCTTTTGTGAAAGCAATGAAAACAACAAGTTTTATAATAATATAAAAACCTTTATTATAAGGACTTTTGTGTAACGCAAATGATCGGCAAATGAATAACTATAAAAAGAAATTTGTACCAACATCATTCCGGTCGCGATGACATAAAATATCCTTATTTGGACTTTAGTGTGACGTATAGATATAAATGGACACAATGGACGAAAGAAATCCCACAAGGCGCAGTAAACGTCACGTGATTGACACAATGACTTATACGGAAATGTCAGAATACGAAGATATGATTGTATATTATAGATAGAATATAGGAAAAACTTAAGAAATGATAATTTGATAACGAATGATCAGAATTTTATGATTTTGGTACCGCTATGAACGTTGAGAAGAGAAGGATACAAAGGAATGAAAATGAGAATGAGAAAAATAATGGAAAGTTCGTGTGAATTGAAAGAAATAAATGGATGCAATATGAAATTTTAGGATATTGTATGCAGTGTCGGAAAATAAATCAATGGATAATAACATTAACCTTACGCCGAAATTTTATGTTGTTTGCAATCCGTGATTCTAGTAAGACCTTCAGAAATCTGTACGAGAAAATATCATTCGTTTGCAAGTCTTGGAATCATTCTCCTGTAAAGCCACAACCTAAAAAATATATTTCATTAATACCTTGATTGCGAAGTGTCTCGTCCGGATTTCGTCAGCACTTCTTTCAAACTGCGATATGTCGGTTTCTTTTAAGCGAGTCCATAACGTTTAGGCTCAGAGAAATAATAAAACGTGCTATGTGAAAATCACGTCACTAACCGTTACTGCGCTTTATTAATATAAAAAAGCCATCCAGATTAGTCAAATACGGTCAATCGACGACCTAAAAATTACGTAATATTAATTCATCTTTTTTAATAAATACCGCCGAGAATCGGAAAACCGCTCGCAAATCTGAGTAATGATAAAACTTCATTAATCATTTTTTTTTTTCATGTTCTGATAAAGTACCTTTTTTACTATGCTTATTAATTTTGGTCGAAGTATCTATATTATTTGCTGTATTACGTCACTACAAGTCACCAAAAAGTCTATCAAGAGTATTTTATTATTATGTCACGATGTATTCAGAAAAGTATATATATACCTCACCTTTTCAACCCTAAACTTTTCTTTAAACTTTTTCTAAATATTTTATCCCTTTTATAATTTTTTATAGCGATGGATATGTCATTCGATCTTTACGTACTTCAAAGCAACAGTTATGAACTTCTTCTTGCGGTTGACATTTACAAAGACGATAAGGATATAAAAAGATACGTCGAATTTGATACTACAAAGATCTTCTTAAAGAAACTCAAAGTTAGACACCTCAGGGACTATGTCCGTAAAGAAGTTGACGTTCCCGACATAAACATAAACAAATTGAAACTTTGGAAACTTAATGGTTTTAAGCTTAAAGATATTAAAGAGCAAAGTATTTCTACCGAAGAAGACATTGTACAAAAACTTCATGGAGAAGAAATGCAACTTGATGAACCATTTAGTACATATTTTCAAGCTGAATTGGATAAATTAGATGATGAAGATTATGAACCTGTAAGTTCCATCATCACCATCATCCCCACCACTGGTAAGTGTCTCCCAACGTTTTACCTCTCGAACGAGAAATTTGCAGTAACAAAATATCGATTGATCTGATCTCTTTTTTTTTCGCGTTAAAACAGGTCCCTCTCAGCAAGGCGTCCCACAAGGCACAGTATCTCCTGTTAATAACTTCGAGAATCTATTGGCCTGAACGATGTCAGAAAAATCCTCTAACAAATCTCATTTACCTATCGGCTATCTGCTTTAGGACCTAATTGGAACAATGCATCTTCCATCTACAAGTGGATGCAACAATTCATATTAAACCGTGGCCGAAACCTAGTAAGTTTTCCAGCTTTGTCACTTCTTAATAATTGTTTCTTAGTTCCTCGACTAAAATCAAATTGACCTTTTCAGCTTGTTAAAACCTTCGGTAAGGACTTCAAGTTCTGTGGGCGAGATGATGCTATTAACATCTTTTGGAATGGTGATGTGTTGACAGATCGGAATGGAATCGTGAGCCGATTTGGAGTCCGTAATGAAAGTGACAAAAACCTTCATCCAATTCCTGTCGTAGCTGGTGGTCCTGGAACGGGAAAGAGTAGATTTCTGGATGAAGTTGAACAATTGCTCAGTCAATGTGCTAACGAATCTGGCAATTATGAAATCCGGGAAGCTTTTGCCAATATGACTGTCATAAACACCACCTACGGGAATGGATCCCCGGCCGACGATATAGATATAAACATTACAGCACAGGCATCTCTTGCAATACGTATTCTGTTTGAGTACTTTCGACCACAACCATCTGAAATGGGCAAATTTGATTTTTCTAGCTTCCGCTCACTCTGTAATGGACTTCGCAGTAATTTGAACATTTCGAATTTTACCCTAAGCATTGCTCTTCAAGTTGTATCCATTGACATTATGCGAATGAAACAAATAGCACCTAATTCTCTGCTGGTCTTAGTCCTTGGCATCGATGAATTCAATAAATTACATGATATTGACAAAGATACTTCTAAAAAGCTTGTACATTCCATTGGAGGAATAATGTGTTCACCGCCTAATAATGTTTTTTTCATTCCTATTCTGGCTGGAACAATAGAGGGACCTTTGGACAAGTATGTCACAGAATCTATGCATAAACCACTTCGCCTTCCATTATACCTCCTCGAAGAGAAATATGCGATTGAGATTGGCAAGGCTATGAATCTATTTGATGACAATTATGTCAAATGTCATCCTTATTTTCGAGTCAGTATCGGTGACATTGGAGGACACGCAAGATCTTTGGAATATTTCTACAGAACTTTTGAAAAAAAGTTGCAACAAAGGAATGGTCTTATCAATGTGAAACTAAGTGATGTCATGTTAACTGTCGAACATATCATTAGGGATGATTATAATTTAGTGACGTACTCAAGATGGTTGACAGAAGTTATTGCAAAAGCCATATTAGGTCTGCCAGTGAAAAAAATGGACGAGATTATGATTGACGAACGATCAACAAGTTATCAGGATCTTAATTCGATGGGTATCTTGAATCTGGTCTTGGTAAAACCGTCTACAGGAGACCACCAGATTCGGTTACCTTACACATGGGCAAGTGTTCTCGTTCGAGCCTCTAAAGACCCTGGGATGACTTATTGGAAATCCATGTTTGATTATGATGAGCCAATGTATTGGCAGAACTTTGAGGATTTCAATGCTAAATTCTGGGCGTTACGCCTCAGTCTCTTCCATTTGTTAGGATATAAGAAAATCAAGTTGGGAGAACTCCTTAATGGTGCAAAATTTTCCCGTGGCTTTCCAGAGGAGGCTGAAATTATCCTTCCTGAGGACGTCAAATTGTGTAAATTACGACATCGGTATCCAGGTATTATAACTATTTTCCTGCAAATTGCAATATAGAAGCCACACCGAAACTAAAACGTAAATCATATTATTTTAGCTACTAAGACTAACGAAAACAAAAATATGAATGAAATGGAAGAGAGTTCGCGTTGCTATACCAAGCTTGATTTTCTGAGGAATGAAGATGTTAAGAATGAGAAATATATGGATTTTGTATTCCTAAATGCACCCGGTGCACCCTGGGATGTCTTTGGTTTTCATAGGTACGTTAATTATGAAAGTTCCGAAAATGGTATCTTCTGTATTGCTCAGCAAATAAAATACACCAACATTGAGGCACTTGAAGCAATGATCATTGATCAAAATTCATTCAATGACGAGTATGAAAAGGTAATAGTTCTTCACCTATAATGGGTATCATATGCATCATTTAATTGTTTGTTAATGGATTTCTTACAAGGTCTCCGAAAGTATAAAGGATGTTCCCATAGACGATTGGGCTCTCTTATTCCTAACAAACGCAGAATCAAATGAAAACCTGATTATAAAGTGTAAAAACGACAGTGCATTAGTATCAAGGAAACAATTTCACGATTTCTATGGATTCACATACGCCAGCAGAGCACAATTTGCATCTGGTACGTTCATTAATTTGAAGTCATCCTTTTTTGATTGCAGTACCGGCTGATGCGTCCTCTGTTTTTTTTTGCATAGCAAATGAAAAAATATTTATTAATTCGGCTCCTTCTGAAACTCTTAAAATCCTTGGCTTCACCGATAATCAGCGTCATGACATAAGTTTGAAACGCCCCTTCAGCGATTTGGATGATATGAAGACTAAGCTTGACATTAGTGAAAATACATTTAAAAAGTTGAAGCGTGGTAACAGGATTATTTTCTAGTCATGGAAGTTAATAACATCTGTATCAAACGCTCTTCACGATTCAATTGCACTCCTTTTCTCACATAATATACTACAAACCCATCTAAAATATACCCCTCGCTGGAATAATATCGATATCAACATTAATTTTAGAACATTCGTTACAAAATAGCAATAGTCCATGTAAAATTCAAATTATTATATAAACATATAAACATTGTACAATTGTATAAATATGGAGCTGGCTCTAAAATATAATAAAAAAATGTGATGTAGTAACGGACGTTTAAAGAAGCAATTATCTCAAGCCCTAACCCATCAAATGAGTGTTCCTTTCCGCCACTCCTACACCTAATGCTAATTTTTTTATCTATCTATTTCTATTGTTTCGAAATAAACAACATAATCCACTCCTATATCTATTATATTTCTAAAATTTTCGCGATTTATAAATATATATATTTAATCAAATAAAATTTCTAATGCTTTAATATGAAAATTTTAATGAATACTATATTATAATTGCTAAAAAAATTTAGTGACATTTATAATTCTTATAAAATAGATCTTAAATATATTTAATTTATTTTTCTAATAAGCTAAAATTCGTTTAAATCCAATCAGTTTTTTTATTTAAGATATAATACATAAAAATCCCAAAAAGTAAAACTGTAGCGTAATGAATCTACTACAATTGAAAACTTGTAGATAAAAATATTTCAATCTACCAGAAATGAATCAAGAATAAAAGTCATTAGGCGTAAATGATGATATAATATTGATTAATTTTATAAAATAAATTGAATTAGTTGAATTCGTTTATCCGAAATCCAAAATTGGAGGGATTAACAAAAAATCATTATACGATTTATCACTGATTTGGTTAAATATTTAAAAGGTGCAATATACTGTACTTCTAAAATTCTAATTATGGATGATGCGCCCAATGAAATATAATTTTTTTTAAAGTTAGGGAGTTGTCCCATTATAGATAAAATTCTTTTTGAATGAGAAATCAAGTTCTTAAAGTTGTAATACAAATAAATAAATGGAGGCGCAATAACAACAATCGGAGAATCGGAATACGAATGTCAAAAAACTTTTGTAAAGGGATAAAATGGTTTTTGTTGTTCATTATGTGAACCATTAACCATTTCTACAGCGACGATATCATAAAATTTGAATGCGCGTGTAAAATGTATGATTTTCAGTGGAGTATTAAATTATCATAAATAAAGACTTTACCATAAAAATTACAACGCTTGACCTTGGAAAATTCCTTTATATTCAGCTTTACCTTCCATAGTCATAAAGATCATTTGACAAACTTTTGTTCCAGGATATAATGCTAAAGTTAAACTTGAAGCATTAAATATTTCTAAAACTGTTTGATTATCTACTCCAGGATTTATAAATGATGCTGTTATATGTACTGATAACCCCAACCTAGCAAACCTTGATCTTCCCTCTATGAAAGGGATTTTAATCAGCTGAGAAATTACTATTTTAATTTTGGACTTTAGAATATTTTACTTACCGACTAATGCACATAAATCTGATGGTAATTTAACATTCTCTCTGGTAATTCCTAAAAAAAAAAAAATTGTTAATTTCAATTCCATAAAAAAAAAAAAAAAAAGAAAAATTCTTAATCAAACCTAAACACATTTGACCAGGCCCAAGATAATAAGGTTTACCATCTTCACATTTCAACTAAGAATAAAAAAATATATATACAATAAACCTTAAATGACAAAATTAAAAATAAAATTAAAAATTTAACAATTACTATTCTTGAAAATTTTTGATAATCTTTTGCACCAGCTTCATCACTAATCGACACTGGACCGTTATGATGAATGAAATATCTAAATTCGTTTCCGAGGGTTAGATCAACGCTAGATTTAAAAATGTAGATAATTTATAATTTATTAATTAAATTGTCGGAAAATATTAATATATAATAATTTACCTTGCAGCACCGATATTAGCATGATCAAAAGGCTCGATTGTAAGTTTTCTAAATCCAGAAATAACGATATCGTTATATTAATTGCTTAAATAAAGAATATATCGGAGAAATTTACGTACTTCTCCTTCAAGTATCTCTTTATTTCCGTCCCAGAGAGTACACCCATTATTAAAAAAGAAGAAAATCTTTTTATGGAAAGAAATTAAAATTTAATTATTATATAAATAGACATTTTTATAAAATCAGAATTTTTTCTGACCTTTTGATAGAAAAACTAAATTTATAATTACTGGATGTTTTTTTAAAATATTCGATCACTTTGGAATCAATTTATATTTATATATTTATATCTTTAAAATGTAATGATGTAGTGTAAATCTCGTGATCATTTTGTACTCTAGTTTAGGAATTAAATTAAAACATTTATACACGTTGTTTATTATCTTTTTGCCTGAATAGTTTATATGAATATAGATAAATCTACAGATTGTTTATTCCATATTTGTCAGTATATAATAATTTATATAAACCCCCAGTCAGTCAGTGTTTTTTTTTTAAAAAAAAAAAAAAAATAAAATAAATTCGTAAAAAATTAGACAACAATGGATAATGAATTGGTTCTAGATACGAACATTATCCCAGTAATCACTATCGATGGCGGTAGCCCAATTATAGGGAGGCCTCCAACTAATTCATTAAGTTTAGAAAATTTTAAAACATCGTGTAATAAAGTTGGTAGTAAAGAAAGTCGTGAATCAGATAAATCAATTTTAAGTGAAGCTTCACATAAGGTGTTCGAAAAAATTTCAGACTCCTGGTCAGCTTTCAGTAAATCAATTAGGGATTCATTAGAGTTTGGGGGTAATAATGATGAAAATGAATTGGAAAGAGGAAAATCACTCGTTGAGTACGATATCGACGTTATGGCCTTGTCCCCGGGCAATAAATTTATAACGACTTGGAGTTCGACGGACGGAATCCTTGCAGTTTTTCCAATCGATAGTCAAAATGGACCGATTAATTCAATATTCGGTATCAGAACTTCGTATAACCAGACGACCGCATCGAAAGATCAATACAAAGTTTATATTTCAGTCTCTGAAGATGGTCAATATGTTGCAATATCAAAGATGAAAATATTGGAAGACAATCAAAAAGATTCGCCGAATATGGATGATGCGATTTCAATAGATTCAAACTCTGTGAATACACAATCATCATTCGTGGTTTACTCAATAAATCATCATAAAGAACAATGTAATACAAAATTAGGTAATTTAGATACAATGGATATTTCAGGTCCTTTAATATTTGTAAATAATCAAAGATTAGTTTGTTTTACTAAAAATGAGATGCATTTATATTCTACAAAAAGTTGGAGGTTAAATTATAGTATTGACATCTCGGCTTTAATTCATTCTTGTCCAAGATATTCTGATTCTAGTAACGAATTTTTGGTGCACACTTATGATGCCTTGATCGAAAGTTTGAAATTTGGTTATTTAATTTGGGCTGAAGATCGATCAGGACTTTCGGTTTGGGATACAGATGGAATGTTAAAACAATGGTTTTATGTTGAGGCAAGAAATATTTCAAATTCAAGAAACTTATTCGCCATCTCTCCCAATGGTAATCTCGTAGCTAGGTAATAAGATTAATTATCATTTAATTCGCAATATTTATATATATATATATATTTTTTAATGATTCATATATTAACTTTAATAATCTTTAGATTTTATGAGGAACAGAAAGATAAACCTGGGGCGTCATCAAGTTCGCTAAGTATATTTCACACCCCAACGGCATTAGCGATTTCCGAATTCGAAGTTAATAGGACTACTTTCCATATTTCGTTCTTGTCCAAAACTGATCATATAATCGTTTGTTCGAAAGAAGGGGAAGGGGTTTGCGTGCAATTGTGGGATTGTTGGGCCGGAGGATTGGTTTTCGAAGAAATATTCCTTAACCTTAAACATGACAAACCACTATTATTTCTTGGGGATAAATTTGTTCAATCAGTTGGCAATGAATTATGTACCTTTTCATTAATTCCAAATCACCCATCAGTTACAATGGAAGCATTAACTAAAACATCATTTCGTGATTGCAAATCAAGTGAGAATGGTTTATTAATCACTATAAGCTTTGAGCAAGGATCAAAGTGTATTATATGTTGGGGTCGAATTTTTAATAGTGATAACGTTTTGCAGTGCGAGTTTAAATTTGAGCCATGGAATTGGAATAATTGGTCTAATAAAGGGATATTTGTTCGTTGGTTAGACCCTGAGGGAAAGAGATTCGTCCTGGTTGGAAATGAAAGTGTACAAATTTACAAGACGAAACCTAAAGGACAATATTTAAAGTTGGAATTACAATATATATGGGTCACCAAATCTTGTATAAAATCTGTAATTTTGGAAACGGCCCAAGACGAAAATGATTCAAGTAAACCACCCCAGCATACAATGCTTCATGTACAATTTACAAATAACGAAATGACATCCTTACCTATACCAAATGAGGATGATAAATTAACGCACAGGATAGTGTCTGATGCGTTAGCTACGGTACATTTTCTTCGACTAATGTATGCGTCTAATATACAGCACTTTAATCAATTGACAATCAGGAATCAATTGAAGAAGCTTATAGATTCTTCGGTCATACAATTTCCTTCAGCTTTTAACAAATGTTATTGGAATGATACCGAATTTTACCCCATGGAAGACTTCATATTGTTTGGTTGGGATGATTTGGTAAAAAGTATCCTTGAAAATGACCGATATATTCCTCTTTTTCATGACAAAGATCATTCCGAAAGCGCTTTATTATTATTAATAGAGCTTCAAAAATCAGAGTTGGTTGAACAAATGGTTAATTATATCATTAAACATTTAAAGCAACGCCATGTCGCAGTACGCAATCGTTCGAGTTCTATGAATCTCGATAAAAAACTTGTTCAAAAACCTGGGTTCGCTTGGACCTTAGGAAAATCTTTATTGGAATTATATCAGTATTATCCCGACAAAGGAATTTTCGTTATGAAAGAATCAAGTTACTTTACAGTTTCTTTAGAGGCTCCCGCGAGAATTTTACAAACAAATTTATCGTTTGGGGAAGAAAGAAGTTGGCATAAAGAATTAAAAGCTGTAGCACGCATAGCTCGATTGCCAAAAGGAATTGGTTTTATTAATGATAAAAACAAAAGAACAATAATTAATAAATGGTTTAGGCCATCAAATCTTAGCATTAAAACACGTCATTATACAGGAGCTCTAATTTATTATCCAAAAGAAACGCACTATCCAGATAAGAAACAAGATATGAACAAAGGAATTTCTATTCAGCTAAAGCAACGTAAACAACGTTTAATAGACGTGAAAAAAACCCATCCCGCAAAATTATGTGTTGTTCCCTTGCCAGATTTTTGTGTCTATCCTTGTTTGTGTGAAAAAGGTAGTTCATCTTTATTTGATACGATGTATCGATTTTTCTACGTTTATTTTGCTCCGGCACAAAGAAGTCCGTTCGCCGAGGTGGCGTTAAATGGGCCGGCTGAGATGTTTAGTGAAGTTGCCATGGAAGCTATAATAAAATTTAAGTGGTAAGTTTTGTTATCTTACATAGTAAATATATATATCTTGTTTTCTTAATAAAATATTGACCCATTATCTTTTTTTTTTTTAAAAAAAAAAAGGGAAAAATTTGCGAAACGCCTATATTTATGGCAGTTCTCATTTTATATAATCTTCGGAATTATATTCTGTCTGACAGTTTCAATTGAATCTAAACTTGGGCCACGAAGTAGAAATTCAAATAGCGAATTTATAGTCACAGCGATTATTTCAATGATGTTTTTGTTGCAAGAAATAAGACAAATGTCCTGTGGATTGAAAAATTATTGGACAAGTTTTTTTAATTATGTTGATTTGGCGAGCTATTGTTTACCTCTTGCAACTTCTTTAATGCTCCTAATGAAACAAGAACCGCCAACATGGTTGATAAGTTTTGCGGTTTTATGTATATGGCTTAATGGGGTATTAAAAATTTAAATTATCGAAAAAGTAACCCCGTTGTTTTCAACTTTGAGGGTGATTAATTTTGATTTAATTTTGATTATTAGTTGTTGAAATCAAGAGCATTCGAGGCAACTGGGAAATTCATCGCAATCGTGATTGTAATTGGTAAACGGATCAAAACATTATTGATGACCTTATTCATTATAGTGCTTGTAAATATAATCATCTTGAAATTTCTTTTCTCTTGTTTTGGATCAAATTTAACGGTTTTTTTTTTTTGACTAGGGATTTGCAAATGCATTGTACATCCTTTTACGTGATAAGAATCCTGCGAATCTTGTTCCAACATTTAGTGGGACAGTAACAGATAGTTCGGGAAATTCTGCAGAGATAAAACTGGATCAAATACCCGATGATAATGCTAATATGTGGCAAAGATTTGATTCTTCAGTTTTAGCTACTTATTTTTTTCTAGGTATTGGATGGGATAGCGTATTGGGTTTTGAACCAGATTGGTCCTTGTATGCCTTGATGATTTTATTCAGTAAGTAAGGAAACGGTTCTTTTATTTTTATTTTTTTAAGAATTAAATGCATATTAACTTTTTTTGTGAAATTTCACAGGTCTCGTAACTGTAATCATGCTTTTGAACATTCTTATCGGTATAGTGTTTGCATTTGTTATTTTGTTATTTGATATCTTTTATTTTCATTTTTTTAAAAAATTTTCTTAAAATCCATAGGTTTAATTACCGAGGTATTCAGTGGTTCGCTCCAAGTAGGACGACAAGCATGGTTACGTCAACGAGCAGAATTAGTAGCGGAACTTGAAATCTTAATGCTCTCACCCTCGCAACGTCAATATCCGGATTGGTTCCCTCATTTAATATATTATGAAGCTCATGTAGATTCTATAAAAAATTGGAAAAGAAAACTAGAGTTGGAGGAAATGGGTGAATTGGATGTTGATTTTGTTAAAAGAGAATTGAAAAGTGTTAAAGATGATTTAAATAATGAGTTAAAGGAACTAAAAGGAATGGTCGGACAAATTAGAATTTTTATAATTGGTTCAAAAGGTGATAACGATTCCGGAAGCAAATCAGGAAGAAACACAGTTTGACCTTATTATAAATAAAAAAATAAAAAAATAGTGTATTATATAATGTAATTATTCTTATTAATGCATTAATAAAATTTCATTTTTTTTTTTTTATGTCATGGAAATAGTAAAAGAAACGTATAAATTTATGGTTTTATGTTAAATTCGCCGAATGATGATTGGCAAAAATTAGCGGCCAAAATTCATTGGAGAAAATCAAATTTACCAAATTAAAATATATTCAAATGTTTATTTTAATTTATAATATATATATATACAATTCTAATAAAAAACTACCAATTTTTTTTATAGATTTCAAAGATAATTATAAAATATGATATAAATAATTTGTATCATATATTTTAATAAATATATAAAGCTTAGCTATGTATTACACAATAGTTATACTTAAAAAATACAACTAATGTATTAAGATTTTATGGAAAAGTGAAATTTATAAAATAGCAACCCTTTAAAAAGTAATTGGTTTTCTATAAAAATCTTATACTGATAAACTAAACAACTTAAACAAATAAACAACTTAAAAGAAATCATTTAAAAAATTTAAAATATTTTACTTTTATTCAACTATATTACTTTGATAAAATTGCAATATAATATAAATATGTATCAAATAATAAAATTACAATTCTACAATACTTATTTGTTATTTATTGTAACTTAATTTTTAATAATATAATAATTAGTTATAACTAAGGTAGCTTAACAAAACCTAAAGGTTTTACAAATCATCTAAATAATACAAGATAAAATTTAGTGAAATTATATTAATACCTTATTAAAAAGTCTGCAAAACTCATGATAAGATAAAACTATATCAAAGCTTATAAAAATGTGAAACCATATAAAAACCTTTAGTAAAAATTTAGCAAAACTAAAGTTTAGATGTTTTGCTAAATTCAAAATGAGTTTAGATAAGCAACCTTATCCAAAATATTAAATTATTGCAAAATTGCAATATTTTTATCTTTGTAATTAAAACATTAAATTTATTATAAAATTGCAATATTTTGATGACTTTGATATTTAAAACATTAAATTATTACAAAATTGCAATATTTAATATTTTTAATATCTGAAATATTAAATTTATTACAAAATTGCAATATTTTAATATTTCTAACGTCTAGGATATTAAATTATTATAAAATCACAATATTTATACATCTTGAAATCAATAGTGTCAAATATTACAAAATTGCAATAAATTTAACATCTTTAATATTAAAAACGTTAAATTTATTATAATTTTGCAATAAAACTTAAGGTTATATTATATAATTAAGGTCATATAAATCATATAATATGATAAAATGATAATGATAAAAGATCATATTTTAAGCTAAATAACAAGATCATATGTTAATACTAGTTGTGTATGATTTAAAAACTTCTAAAACAGATGCAGATTTTGAAAAGAGTTAGAGAAGAAAGAATATAAAAGTTTAAAGATAAAAAGAATTAAGAGAAAAAGCATAATGTCTAAAAAATAAAAAATGTTAAGAAATATATAGTTAAAAAAAACTTCAACATAATAAGTTTTAAAATATCTTAAAACTAAAAAGTTAATTTTACATAATATATATAATCTTCATAATTATAATCATCAATATCTAAAGAAAATAAATAAAATAAGATTTAATCTATATAATAACAAATGTTGAATCTTGTTTAATAAAATTTAAATCTTCTCATATAAGCATTAGCGAATTAAAATTATATAAATATTAATAGTATCTAAATAGTTTCTAAAAAAGTAAAAAAAGTGTTATAAAAGCTAAACTTTATATGAAGAAATAAATGCTTTATAATAATATTTTTTCAGATATAGTAATAATTAAAGAATATATTTTTATTAATTAAAATTTTTTATTACTATAATAGAAATATACAAATTAGTTAATTATAAAAATATAGAACTTAAGTAAATCAAAGTTATAAAAACTGCATTATAAAAGAGCAAAAATATAATAATCTTATAAAAAACTATAAAGATCATTTAAAGAAATTGTGAACTAAAAAAATCTGAATGATTATATTAAGATAATTGCATTTAAAATGAAGAGATATATATTTTAAAATTAAAAAATTATTATAAAAGATATATAGATAATAATTTATATGTTAACTTAGAAGAATATATAAACTTTATTATTATATAATTAAAGAGGAAAATTATAAAGATTAAATAAAAAAATAGAATATATATTTAAAGTGATAGTAATTTAATATATTAGATTTTATCTAATGTAATAAATTTGCTGACCAATTTTTAGTTATATTATTATCTTATAAAAGTAATATAATTATCTATCAGATGGTGTCTTAAAGGAACATAGTATTATTAATCAGATAATAAAAGCAGAAATTATAGTGGCTGATAAAAGAAACGCAATAACTTATTTTTAGCTTTAAATGCTTATAACTTATTAACTACAAATGCTAGAAACATAATTTTTGATTCATTTTAATC
>CAJVPQ010001893.1:0-15919 GCA_910591825.1 Funneliformis caledonium
TTTTGAACTGTAAAAAAATATTATCAAATAAAATAATATCTAATTTATTATTTAATATAAATTCAAAAATTTAAATGCTAGTATTTAATGTATTCACCTTTAACTTTAATAATATTTTTAATATGCTTAAGTATACTTAAAATTAAATGATATAATAATTTTATATTTAAATTTGACTATTCTTCTAATTAATTCTTGTTAGATTTAAGCAAAGGTTTCTTTTTTTGTATTTGATAATCTAAATAATCTTACAAGTATTCAATAGAGTTTAGATCTGAACTTTGTATTACCTAATCTAATACTGAAATTTCATGAGTTTTTATTCACCAAATTGTATATGAAGATGTATGGCATAAAGTCTAGTCTTGTTGAAATATCATATTTGGATTACTATAAATCTATGATATTAAATAATTTGTAAAAGCATTAATATATATATTAAAATTCATATTTCGTTAATAACTACTAATGGTCTAACTCTATACTAATTAAAATAATTCTAAAATATTACTGACTCACTACTAAACTTTAATGTAGGTTGAATACAATTTTTAACATAAGCTTTACCAATATTACGTCATATATTTATATAACTATTTGATTTTAAAAATGCAAATCTAGATTCATTAGATCATATAATATTTTTTTATTCTTCTTGCCAATTATATTTTATTTTACATTAGTTTAATCTATTAATTTGAAGTTTTTGAGTTAATAAAGGTTTTTTTTTGAAGCATAATTTTTAAATTTTATTTCATATAAATATTTTTGAATAGTATTAAAATAGTAATTAGTAGAAAGATCATTATTTAGTTGACTTATAATTTTACTAAGAGAAGTAAATCTATCTTTATAAATAATTCTTTGTAAAAAACATTTTTCACGAATAAATAATATTTTTAGTTAACCTAAATATTTAGTAGAATGTAAAAAATTAGTTTTTTATAATGATTAATAATATCATATACAGTTAAAGAGAGAATATTAAAATTAGATGAAATTTTTAATCCATTAGTGCCAGTAAGATAAGCATTAATTATTTGTTCTTACTATTTACTTGTTAATTATTTTTAAACATATTTATGACTAAATAAATTAAAAAAAGAGACTGGTATTTATTTGTAATACTTGTAATTGTATCTATATCTAACAAAAAAACAATAATGGCTCTTAAAATTTTTTAATTAATTATGTAATAATTATGATGATCAATTTTTAGTGATTTATTGTAAGGGTGGATATTTATTATATAATTAAAAAATAAAAATTATTACCCTTAAACTGTAAAGCAGGTAAATTTACACGTGAATATAAAAAAGTATTAATTATTTAATAAAAAATAAATTATTAATATTAATAATATAATTATTATATAAAAATATTGTTTAATATATATTTTATCAACTTTATTAAAAGAAATTTTAATTTAGCTTTATTTTTTAAAAAGAACAAATTCTTTATTTTTAATATAAATAAAATCTTTTTTTTATTATTTTATTTTGAATATTTTTAAATATTAAAAAAATGAAAATTATCACAAATTTATGCTTTTTTATCTAAAACAAGTATCTGATAAACTTATCAAAAGAATTAAAAATCAAACTCCAAATCCTTATCCTATATGCAATAAAAAAATTTTTTTAAATAATATATCTATATCATATACAATTTTAATCTATAATCATATATTATACTGAGATTGTTTTGCTATAAGAGCAACTATTAATTATTCTATTTGTGATAAAGTTTTTGAACAGAATTTATATAAATAAAGTAAAAGTATTAGATATTTTAAAAAAATAAAAATATTAAAAAAATTAAAAAATATTACTTTAATTTAAGAATTAACAACTGATACTTCTAATTTCAAAATTATAAAAGAAGATAAAAATGATGATATAAATAGTTTTTTTAATTTATATTGCAAAATAACAAAAGCTGAAAGTTAAAATAAAGTTTCAAATCAAGAAGTAATTAAATATAATTTCTTGTTTAGTAAAGTTATATTTGAAAAAATTAGATTTTACAAAAAATTTTATGTAGAATATATAGTATAACAAAAAGTTAAAAAAGAATTATAATAATGATATTTTATGGGATAATCTTAGAAAAGTAAAAGTAAAAGCCAAAAAGATTTTAGTAAAATTAGAGAAGAAAAAATCAAATACATACAATCAATTTCTATATGAAATATTTTAAATTAAATTCAAATAATATTTAAGATATTATTGAAGATATTTTAATTAAAAATTAAGATATCATTTCATAATCATCTGATGAGACTGTGAATTTAATTTACAATCTAATTATATGATATTTTTTTATAATGATAAAATAATTAAATATAAATTTTTTATAAATTTATATTTTTATATTTTATATTTTAAATTTAAATTTATATAATAAAATAAAAGTCTTTTGATGATATTTAAATGAGAATAAAATCAATTTATTAAGTAGAAAATTGTAAAAAAAAAATGTAAAAAAAATTAAACTAATTATTTAAAACTAATTCTTCAGGATCTTACTCCTCATCATTTTTACTATTATATATATTAATGTTACAGTCAGTTCTTTGAAATACTTATAAGTGATAAGTGAAGCAATATTTTGAGTGATAAGTAGAAGGTTTAATTTGTAATTAGATTTAGAAGAGTATTGATCAATTTAACAATTTATTTAATAACTATAATAATAGAGTATTGCCTTAGTCAGCATTCTGTACTTTACAAGTATGTTAAAGGAATTAAACTAAAAAGAAAATATCCTCTATTTATATAAAATGAAATACATAAAGTTATCAAAAATATAAAATAAATAAATAAAATATATGAAATAAATATAATAAAATAAATATATGAGATAAATAGAATAAAATAAATAAAAGAAATATATTGTATAAAAGAAATATATGCTATAGATAAAATAGATAACATATATGATTTCCTAGAGATTGACATCATCCTTTAGATTATTATCATCCATGTCTTCTTCTATATAATATTAGTAATAGTTAGAAGTACAGTATTATCTATATATATTCATGATTCTAAAGATATTAAATTTTTAATATCTAACTTTTCATTAATATTTTGTAATGATGATTCTTCTTTTAATTCATTTTAAATTAATTCTTTATTATCTTCATTTTTATTTTGTAAATTTCTTTCTTCATAAATAATATCTAATATTTGTTGAATATTATAATCATTTGATGAAATATAATTTAAATTTTTTATTATTAAGATTATAACAATATATTTTTATTATAGATTTAAATGTTTATGTATTTAAATTTATTTTTTATTTTTCAAAAACCATCTAAGTGAAGAGAATAAACATTTACAGTTTGCTGAATGTGATGTAATAAAAAATAATTTTTGCTAATCTAGATAATGAAGAATATCTATCGATAATAAAATTCTACCATAAGTATAATGTATTTTGATTAGGTATATAAGATAAATTATAACAACCATCTTAATCAAAATATTTGCAAATTTGTATATATAATTCTTGATCAAAGGATTTTTTGTAACTGAGATTTTTGTTTTTTATAAATATTCAAAATATATATTATAAATATTATATCTTATAATGAATTTTAAAATTATTTTACAATTACTATAATAAAAATAAATAAAAAAATTTAATTATCTCAGTATTTGTGAATGAAGAAAAAAAACTAAAAGATAAATATCATTATCAAATTCTAGATATTTAAAAAATATAAATTAAATATTAGATAATAATAAATTTAAAAGTAATATTAAATAATAATTATATAATTATACCTTTTATTAAAAGCTTTAATGCAAGTATTTTTTAATATTTAATAATAAATCATTAACATTATTTTAAAATAAGCTATTATTCTAAGTAGTTGCAGATAGCAATCTATTAAATTAGTATTTTTACCTTTTAATGCTAATAATATAGCATCTTTAATTGGTTTAAAAATTTCTGATAAATTTTTAACATCATCAAAAAAAATTCTGTTTTCCTTAATATTGATTTAATAGAATCATTTTTGATTTTATTTTCATAATGATTTAATACCTAATTAAATAAAGAGTTTAAAAATTTAAATTATATTTTTTATTTATTTAAATATATATTAAATAAATTATTATAAAAACAAATATTATAAAATATAAAATATACATATTGTAAAGCTTTTTTAATTTTCATATAGAAGTAACACATTCATAAATTATTATTCAACAAGTTTTAATATACTTTGCTGAAACTCCTAATTTAGCAGTTTTAATACTACTAATATGTGACTATCATGTGATTATATAGTTGATTGATAGTTGCATTTTTATCAGAATTTCTATATGATTTCTTTATATCAACTATATAGATATAATAAATTTTTTTTGTAATTTTAAATTTTATATCAACTTAATTTTTTAATGATCCATTTTTTATTATATTCTTTTAATTGATCATATTTTTATCGATTTTTTATATATTTTTATAGATTCTTCTTTTATTAATGTATTATTTTTTTAATATAATAAATTTTATTTAAGTTATGTAATCTTTTTTGTATTTTTTTTTTTGTGTTTTTATTATCATATTTTTTTTCATTTGTATCTTAGTTTTTTATATCTTCAATATTTATTGTATTTTGCAAATGCAAAAATATTTTTACTAATCTAAATACAAAAAAAAAACTCATCAATTTACTCTTTTGATATTAAAAATAGTTTCTTATTCATTCTTCATTCATTTTTATCACTTTTTATTTTGTGTAACCTTTTTTAATTTGTTTTTTTTAGAAATAAATATTTTTGAATTTCAATATGTTAAGAAATAATAAGTCAATTTATACTAAAAATTTTATAAAATCTAAACTATATCTATAGTAAAATCTTCAAAACTAAAGTAGTTTCATAAAGTTCTGAATAATTGATAAACTTAATAATAGTGTAATAGATAATAAAATTAAAATAATCAAAATTAAAGTATCTTAGATATTAAAAATGTAGTATAAAGTTAATAAGAAGTGAATAAAGTGATAATTAAAAACTGTAAATAAAATGTAATTTTTGATATTTCTTAAAGTTCACAAATAAAAATTAATTTTTTTAATATTTCTTAAAGTTTTTAAATAATATAATATTAAGTAATATTTTATATCAAATAAGAAAATAAATTATTATCATAAAAAGAAATATAAAATTATTAATTGAATTAGAATAAGAAATATTTGAATTATTTTAACTAATAGGATTAAACTACTATCAAATTAATTTGTATTAAAAATTTTTACTATTTCATTTTCTTCAATATCCTGCTCTATATTACAATGAAAGCTTCAAAGCAATGTTTTTGCCAGATCTACTTAATACTTTACAATATATTGTAATTCCATTAAGCTTTTTAATAGCTTCAATATTATAATTTATATAGTATTTTGAATGCTTCCTTAACTAATAATACGAGCTGATCTATAGTATTACATTTTTTAAGTTTAATTCTATTGGTACCTTTTATATATTTGTGTAGTATTTTCTCAACAACTTCCTGAGAAATAAATTCATTGATGTCTGAATTTGTTAGTGCAGTTGTATTAAGCTCTTCTCTTAATCATATTTCCTTTAATTCACTGATCTTTGTTACAATTATTTTATTGAATTTGTTATGATAGTCTAATAAAGTATATTTAGAATGGCTGATGATCTCTTTAGTATTATTAGTAAAAAGGTCATAATCAAATGTATTCTTTATAAGTTCTTTATGATACTCTATATCTAAGAAAAAAACATTTAATTTCTTCATCTCAAAGTCGAGCATATGCTTTATTTCATCTATTATAATCTTAGGTTTTTTGATTTTAGCTGATTCATTTATAAGAGACAAATTTAATGATATATTCAAAGTTGAGTACATCTGATTTACTATTGTTAGTATCTTTGGTCTTTCTATTAGCCATTAATAAATCTAAAAACATTTGTTATTTTCTTAAATGCTTTAGGTTTTCCTAAAATAAATCAAATTATATGAAAGTTAATAAGAAACATAAAGTCAATAACAAATTTTGATAACAATTACTTGATATCTTACTAGAATATTTGATAATTTTCTCATTATTCTTATTGAGAATTTCATAAATATCATTATTTCTTTATCTTTTAATAGTTTTTGTTATTTTTTCGTAGTGAATGTCTAATTTAAGATAAATATGTTATATAAACTTAAAGCTATACTATACAAGTTAATAAAATAATATATTTATATTTACTAACTTCTTCATCTTCACTATCTGTTAATTGTAACAGATTAGTGATTCTAGTCTCTCTAGTCCTTTTTGTAAACTAATTGTTTTTTATGAGATTTTTAACAGATATATATGTTAATATATTACTAACACCATTGAAACAAATAAAGTCATCATCAAATCTTATTTGAAATTCTTTCTGATCATAATAATAATAATAATAAAAATTAGTTTAAAGTTAATTTTAAAGAAAGCAATTTTCTTGAATAATTCACAAAATTCTTACTTGTAGAATTATCATATTTATTGTAATTATTATAATTAAGATTATTATTATTATTATGACTGTCATTATCATTATTATTTTCGTTCTTATTATATATTAAACTTACTAATAATCTAGCTAGTTCTTTTTCTTTTTTATGACCTTTTAATTATAAAAATTACTTGCTTTTAATGTTAGATAATTGTAATAAATAATTCAATATATTGCTTATTCGCAATATTATTGTCATTATCACTGTCTTTAATATTAATATTTATTCTTATTCTCATCATCATTTTTAGGTATAGTTAAACTTTTTAAACTTATTCTTTTACAATCTAATAGTATTAAAATATTATTTTGTATATAAAAATTTAAAATAATTAATAATTAAATTAATTAAATTACTAACCTATAATAGATGTAATAAAGGTAAGTTTTGTAACAGTTTTTCCTCTACCATAACTATGACTACTTTTTCAAGCTCTTCTAATTATAATAATAAATATTATTATATATTTTTTGAAAATAATTATAAATAATTTACTTACTTATAGCAGTATCATCAATAGGTATAATAAACTTATTTTTCATTATGGTCTTTTCTTTACCACAACTATAACCACAATTATGTTTATCTTTTTCATAATTATCACCTGTTAAAAAAACAAAAAATAAAATTCCAATGAATAAAATCAATTAAAAATTAAAAATTTATTAATATTAATTGTTACAACTGCCTGTTTTTAGTTTAAATAATAATCAGATTTACTAATCTGTTTTTTCTTATAATCATTATTAGCTAAATAAATAAAAAGATATTTTTGTAATTTATATAAAAAAGATATTTATTATTTTAAATTATAATTCATTAACTACTATATTACCTACTGATTTTTTAGTTTTTGTCATCTTTTGAAATTGTAAAATTAAGAGTCGGTAAAATGAAAGTATTAATTGTTAAATTGTAAATAAAATGTTCTTTTTATAAATTTTTATATCAAATTAGACAGTTTAGACTTTATCTTTTTTGATATAAATAATTATTATATAATATTAATTAAATGCTTAATATATTTTAATCTAATAATAGCAAAAACTAAGATATAATAAAAATCTCAATTTTGTTAAATAATTCTTAGAATCTGATTTTTTTAGCAATTAACCTATATAATTCTAAATGTTTAAAAATAGTTATCTACTTTTTTTTAAAATTATTAATTGTATCAGAGTCTATTGTCATTTAAAAGATATTATTAATATTATTAATTACTAAACAAATCCATATTACATAATTTTATTAGTAAACAAATTTTGTGTAATAATAAAGAAAAATTTTGATCATATTACAAGTTATTAACTATATATATTTGTATAATAATTTGACTTAATAGGATTTATTATTTAGATTATATATTACCTCATATAATATTTTTTGATATTTTTTGTTAATTAAAAAAATGTATGAAGTATAAAATTTATTAAATTTTAAGATATTTTTTTAAGATCCTTCTGAACTTAAAACTTTATAAGCCTATTTTTTGCATTATTAAATAAGGCTAAGTGTATCTTTTTTGAACTTAGGTTATAGAAAATGGTTTGTATATAGACTTTTAAATAAAATTAAATTTTTTATTTTATACTAAATTTAAAAAAGCTAATTTTGATTAATTTCTTTTTTATTATTTCCATAATAGCATTTAACTCTTAAATATTTTATGTAGAAGGTAAATTATTTAAAATATTATTAATTTCTTTTTCAATTAGCATTATTTCTTTAAGTAATGAGGGATTTAATATTTCTTTTTTTTTATTTGTAGTAACTATTCTTTAACATTTAGAAGCAGATTCTTTATCATTTAATTATTTATTGATTAGTATTTTATGTGTTAAATAAAACATATTTCATTATTTCCTTCTAAAGATGATACTGCAACTAGTTGCAACTGGTAAAAAATAACTATCACATAGTTGCAACTAGTTGTAGTGTTATCTTTATTTTCTTCAAACATTTTCCTTTTTTGTGAAAATACTATTAACTTACTTATTGATTTTATATTTGTTTTAACTTTTTCTAAATGGTATCTTTCTTTTGTATTTATTTTTTCAGTTTTAATGACTTCTTGACAATAAATTTTCTTTATTCTTTTTAGTCTTTTATTATTAATTTTTCTAATTCTTCTGAATTTGATTGTGATAGTATATATTTTTAAAAAGTTTATGTTCTGTATAATTACCTATTTTGAATATTTTAACTAAATTTTCTATTAATTTCTATAAAGGATTGATTTTATTATCTATTTTATGATCTTTTCTATTATAATTATAAGAAAAATATATTTATAACATCCTGTTACATGTTTTATTTATAACACCCTTTTTTATTTTTCTTAATAATAAATTATTTTATTAAATATTTTATAAATAAGATTTTTAAATGCAAAATTTAATTAGAAAACTTTTACTTAATGTATTAAGACAGTTTTATAGATAAAATTTTTAGTTACAAACAGTTTTTTGAAATTTTTTAAAAAAATTCTTATTTTCATTATATAACGGATCTTTTGTTTTGATTTGCTAAATTATTGACATTACACCTAATCTTAAATTTTGATTGGATAAAATTTTAGGTATTACAAATAAGATATGTAACAGAATAGTACAATTAGATTTATCCATAATTATAAGGGTTTAAAAATTCAGTTAATAATACATCAATTCTTTCTCTTTCTTTTTGAGTTGTTTGGATTTAAAGATTTAAATTTTCTTGATCAATAGCATTTCTGATTATATTTTGTTTAATATATTTAACTTTATATATTTTTAAAGCTTCATTAAATGCTAAATAATATTCCTTTCTTATTAAATTAATAGAAATACAATCTTAGAGTTTTTTTCTAAATTAGGATATTTTTTAAGAATCGATAAAAATAAGCTATAGATATCATATAATTGTTTTTACTGACGGCTGAAAAGAGAGGTGCAAAAACTATTTGATTATTATGCTATAATTTATAATTACTTATACATATTCTGATAAGGTAACTTTTCTATATTGAAAAATATTTATAATAAAAATATCAAATTTTAACACACATATTTTTATCTATTAGTTTAGTTGAAATATCTTCAATACTAATATTCTTTTTTTTGCATAAATTTGAATTGCAACTCTAATAATAACTTATATTAATTTTAATACTCTTCTTGTTAATCTATAATCAATAACTGCTTGAAGTTTATCTAAAAAATAAACTCCAATTGCTGCAGCTAAATGAAAATTTTCATAACTTGAAAAAATAGTAAGTAATATATTAAGCATATCTTTTGATATATGTCATTAATCTAATATAAGTCTTATTTTTCTTATTAAGTATGTGATTTAATCATTCTTATGAAAATGGTTTTATTTGTACAGATATTTAAATATTTATCATCATTTAATAAAAGTTCTTTTTTATACATCTGTATATCATGAAAAATTTCATTATCATCATTTAAAGAACCAGTGAAAGTTAAAATAACTATATTAGGAAGTAGGATTAAATAACTAAATTCACATTAGGTAAGAGTTTTCTTTTAAATTATTTCAATATCTAAATTTTTGATTTTCATTTATATTTATCTAAAAATTTAGTAAAGGTTTAAAAGTATAATCAATTTACTTTATATTATATATATTTTATGTGTTATTCTAAAAAGATAAGTATCAGCATTTAATTTTTTAATTAGTTCAAGTCTTTTGTTAACAAATATAGATAATATTGATTGAAATACCATTCTTAATATTACATGTAATGTTCTATATATTATATTATAAATATTATAAAATTCAAAACTAGCTTCTTTATAATTTATGTTATTAATTACAGCTAAATTAAACACATTTTTTTCAATTATTAATTGCTTTATAAGATCAATATTTTATGTTCTAGTTTTTTTTACCGATGCTTATGGTGATTTGTATATCCAATAACAAAACATTTTGTTAATAATGTATGAAGAGAAGAAATTAATTTTGATCTCTGACTTAAAAATGATAATATAATAAGAAGCTAAAAATTAAAATAAGGAAAAGCATATCTACTGATACTAAAAGTAAGAAGAAAATAGTTTTGTTTATTTTTTGAGAATCAGATTCTTTTAAAAGTTTATTTTATAATATATTTTTCAATTAATTGAATTATTTTTTTTGATTCTAATTATAAAAACATTTGTTTAAAGAAAATTTTTAAAAATTTAGGAAATATATTAATTTGCAATTCACCAGAAATGGAAAGAATATGCATAATATCGATCGGGGCAATTTTATATAATTAATTATAAAAAAAACTGTAATTAGAAAAATGTCATGTAGTACAAACTCCTAAATTAATGATAAAACATACCAAATATATATAATAAAAAACATTACTTAAAACTTAAGATATTTATTTCATTAAAAAAATTTTACACTTTATTTGACAGATTTTGCATAAACGCCTTGACGGCTCAGGATTATGTGTTTAAAATGTAAAATTACAAAAATTCAAAAGTGAAAAAAAAGTGGAAAAAAAATGGTTTAAGCTCACTTAGACGTCAAATATATATATTATATGCAGTTTTTATTATTATTTGGCCATAGTTTTGGCCATTGCTTGCTTGTGTTGGCAGGAATAACGGCTAATCCAGTTTTCAATTATTTTCAACTTTAGTATATTACTCTTCTCTAGCTTACCTATTTTTACTTTTTTTTTGTAGTGTCTCAAGCATTTCTTTTGCAGAATATCATTCACTTTTATGGACGAGTATGGAAAAAACCTTTCAATAATTCCATTATTCCTTCAGGTATATATTTTCTGCCACCTTTTTTTCCATATTTCTGGTTTTCTTTTAAAGCTCAACTGATTTGAAAATAGTCATTTCTAGAGAAACAACATATATCTGATATTATTATTGCAAGTTATAATGATATTTTTCTATTTTTTGAAGTAGTTATACTTACTCATTTTCTTTTCTCTTTTTCTTTTTTTCATCTTTCCTTTCTTCGTTCTTAATTCTGTAATGTTATTATTTTTCTTGTTTTCTATTGTATCAATTACCTTTCTTGCCTCTATGTAATAAAGTGATTAGTTGAATTTTATTGCAAGTTAATTTGCAAAAAAAAAATAATTTATTACTTGCTAATTTATTTATTGTATCACATGCAATATTTTCTCTCAAAATTGCAATTAACTCTTGCCGATTTTCTTTTTCATCAAAAATAGGGATCTTCTTTCTAACTCTTCTTTGATATTATCCTTTGTCAACCTGTTTATTTCAGCTATTTCATTTTAGGAATTATTGTTCTGATTTGTTAATGATATTGGAATTATCCATTTGAAATTTAGATTTGGATTTATAGGCGTAGAAATTGAAGGATTTGGTTGAAATTACTCATCACCTTTCATTGATTTACAAATAGCAGAGGGAGAGAAATCGTTTTATATTCCAAAGTTGGGAAGTGCTCTACCACATACAAAATCACTAAATTCTCCTTTAATAGGCCACTGAAATTTAAACCAATTTGAAATACCAGTCATCACAGATTTTTTTCTTTTTTCCTTTCGATCTAGTTCAATATTTACAACTGTTACTCCTCTAATACCTTTAATCGCTTCTTCTATGTTTTGATCTTCAGATATATCGTATTCTAGCCTAACATACTGTTTGATTGCATAAGAAATTTAGAAATAAGCCACAATAGAAGTTTATAAGTTACAGTTATAATTTACAACACAACTATCATACTAAATAACCTGAGTATAATATGAATTGATCGTTGTTTTGGCCTCTTCTGCCTCTAAAAAAACCTAACTTCAGATTTTCACATTATACCAGGATTTTCAGTTTGTAATCATAGCTATTAATTCAGCACAATGGTAGTGAGCGTCATTATCAGATAGGATTCTTACCCATTTTGGTTTTTTTTCAAATGAGTTAAAGACAACTTTAAAATACGAAGCTATGAATAACGCATCTTGAACTGTGTCTAAAGACTAATAATCAAAGGCTTTTATTTCTAATTCGTAATTATTGGCTTTTGTATATACTAAAATTATATGTAATGTCTATCCAGATTTTCTATAGAAATCTGATTTTACCTCTTGTGCTGATTTTGGCAAAATCTTCATTATAATCTACTATAATTATAGCATCTTCTTCATCAAGAAAAAGCAAATTTGCATTAAATTAAATGTTGAAGTATGTCTTGCGTACTTGATGAAACCAGTAATATTGAAGTTTTTTTTGATTTTCTATGATTTGCTCAAAATTATCTGGTATGATATAAGCTAATTGACAAAAAATTCTGATACTTTATTACATTGATCACAATTAAAAGAGTGGGGCTTAACACATTCTTCAAAAGCGTATAAAAGACAATGCTCAAAACATTTAACGTGATAAGATTGTCCTAGGTAATCTATTTGAAGTTCTTTTTCATATTTACGCTTTAAATGCTGACAAACAGATTCAAGCTCTGTAATTAATTGATTCTAATAATATATTTTTGAATATTTGTAATTATTGAGTATTTGTTTTTATTATTTTTATTAATTATAGCAATATAATTATAATTATAAATAAATAATACATAAAATAATTAGATAATTAGTAATTTTTATAATTTTGATGAACGTATTTTCTATTTATTAAAAACTTTATAAAAACATATTATAACATTACATAACTGATAATTTTTTTTTTGACAATTTTCATACTAAACTCTACTAAAATATTATTAAAAAAATATATATATTTACCTGTTGTATTTTTTCACTGATTTTTTCTGTTATCAAATTCCTTAAATCATCAAATACATTATATCCATAATCAGAACAGATATTATATAAACCTCCTAAATCTTCTCTAAACACATAAGGTCCATCTTTCAAACGCGTTAAAATGTTATCTGTTTCATACCTGTAGAATACATCTCAAAGAATTTTTACCATAATGTTTCTTTTTGATCTTTTAGATATTTGAGTGGTTCACCAGTTTTCATATCCATCTTGTAAGAACTCAAATTTACAATATTTTTATCAGCAAAAAAATTCTGAAATTGTTTCTCTATTTTATCAGTAGTTCGGACCTGTGTAATAATAGGTTTATCTATTACTGCACATCCTGAACTATTAATCTTGCAGTGATGTCTAGCTTTTGCTACTGTTTTGGAAGAAACCTGTTTATAATATAAACTATAATTGTAAATATAAATCAACAAAAACGTAAGACACGTAAGGACTTGATAATAAGTGTTAGCATAAGTAATAACATCATTTACCTTGAGATTTTTTTGAAGTTCTTCGTATTCAAAATCATTTGCAATAATTGATAAAATTCATATCTTTCAATTATGACCTGTTTTGCTCTCTTCTAATGATTTTAAAAATATTTTCAGAATTGATTACTTGAATTAAATATATTTGTTGGAATAGCATTTAGGAATCTACTATAATATAGAATTTTCAAGGTATTTTGATCATTAATGGGTTTGAGCTTCATGATCAAAATTCATACTAAATTTGGTAAAATGGTTGGTTTAATTTGGCCAAAGAGATAATCAATTATTATTAACAAAAATACATTACATTCATTACCTCTGATTAATCCTTAAGAAATGGAGTAATTTCCATACATCTAGCAGCCCTTAACATTACACGCTATGCTCGAAGTTCACATTCATTATGCAAATAATTTGGCGAATATATTTTCTTTAGCATTCTATGTAATTCAATAATTATACTTTTCTGTGCAAGCCAAATTTGAAATAATTATCACCCGTTAATATTACTAAGCGTTCATTTTCTCAAATTATAATTAAAAATATTATTCAAAAGCATTTCATTATCCTAAAACATAGGTAAACATGTAGGAATTCATTGTTCATTGATAGTATTTCATATCATTAGATACTCTAAGCCAAACAATTGTATTCTACGATATTTTTATAATATCTTACATTTTGCCATGCTTCTGTTGGAGTAGAACTGAAAAAAATATTTTCTCATGATCCCTTTGATGTATTGAAATTTTACAATTGTCAGGTTGAATTTTTTAAACATATAAAGCTCATTTTTTCTTATATTCACTGATAAATGATACAATATAATTTTTTATTGTTTTTTTTTGTTCACAAATGCTAATATTTGTAATATATATCAAAATATCATCAACCTTAATAGCAAATGCCTGAAAAGGAATATTTTCCAGTGAAGCTTCCAATAATTCATTATTGTTCCAACCTAAAACTAGTCGTCTAGAAAATTTCATCTTTGAATTAGAAAAAATTCACTGGTATAAATTCGTTATAGCATAATTTAGCACTATTTCTACATCACTAAATTTACTGCCAGACTGGCACCTATATTCTGGCAGTATCTTACTATTTTTATTTCCCTTTGTTATATGCATATAAAAGTATTTATTATTTTGTTCTATAATAGTTTTCCAACCTACACGAATAGGATAAAGAAATACGCCTTCTTCTAGTTTGCTATCGCCTCTCATAATTCACTATTCTCTTGAGTTCACGCCATAATGCAAATGGGACACTATTTGGCTAATAGAAACTAGTTTTATGTCAAGTTTAGGTTGTTTATTCATGTTTAGATTGAGAATGGTTAAAGATTCTTAGTATTAACAAATTTTATTATTACTATTATCCCTGCCAATCATTATATAAACGTATTATCAATCTTTCCATTTTTCGCGAATTATGAATTAATATATTTAGTAATATTAGTTAGAGATTGAAGGTAAGTTTTATATTATTTTTTAAATATTTATACAATTGTCATAATTTATTTTCTGAATGTATTAGAAGATATACTAATTAATTCATTAGATTGTATTTGATTGACATGTAAATAATTTTCATTTAAACATTAAAAATAAAGAGACAAATAAGTTTCAAGTATTTTTTTTAATATTCTTCATTCTAAAAATGGTCCTCATAATTATTTTCAAATTTCAATTGAGTTGCAACTTAATTATGCTATAAGAAAATTTAATTGCACCATAAGTTGCAACTCAATTGCATTATTTTTTTTAATTGCAGTGACCATCTTTACTTCATTCTTATTATCTTTAATATAAAAAAGTTAACATGCAATTATTTATAAATTTTTTTTAATATCATGATCATGATACTTTTGTTTAATACAAGTTTTTAATAATTTTCCTTTATCAGATTTTATATGAAAATGACCACCTTCTAATTCATAACATTCAGAATAAATATAATATAAATTTTTAATATTTTTAGAATTAGGTTTACAAATTAGATCATATTCTTCAAGAGCAGGACACTTATGTTAACTGTTATATTAGTCGAAATAGTCCAAATCAGCTAAAAATCAGATGGCTGATTTTAGGCTGATTTTGATACTATTTATGGCTGATTT
>CAJVPQ010001894.1:0-15907 GCA_910591825.1 Funneliformis caledonium
TACATTTAAATTTAAGGTTTATATGGAATAAAAAGTCGTGAAAATTTTCCTTATTTTATTTGAATTTAAATTTATTACGAAAAAGGTCGACAGTTTTTTTTTGAAAAAATTAATTTGTTAAGATTTACATGCAAATTTCGTGGAATTTTATGATTGGAATAGCATTTAAAGTTAAAATCATTAATTTAAATTAACCAGATTGATCAAAGAAACTGGATTTATTATATCTGGATGAAACGAAGGAACTGGATTTATTATATCCGGATGAAACGAAAGAATCTGGATTTATTGTATCTAATCCGGATTTAAAATATAAATCTGGTTCTAACCTCTAACACCACTCCTGATGATTGATTAAGGATATTTTTGTCTAGAAGTTATGAAAGCATCGGTTGCAAAGATGCTTTTTAACTTTATGAGCATTATCTTTATAGACTATACCATTATGATTTTTTATTCAGATAAAGTGATTCTTTTGCCTATATTTTTCGTTCGCAGATTTAGTAATATCTGTAAGAGCTAAGAGGTATATAACATGCTGTCTGTTATAGTTTTTACTAGCAACTACGGGTTTGGGCTGTGCTGTTTCCTCATTCCACTCCCAGACATTAATGAAGATATCAGGATTCATCTCCTCTATCTTATTAAATATTCGTGGGCAGACTGGGGTGGGCATTGGGATACCATCAAGCTTAACGACATCTAAGTATTTTTTAAGACTTTTTGCCCAATATATATGTCTACTAAGATGGTCTGTAATTCCATCCTGATATGAGAAATAACATCCTAATGCTTCCCAAAGACAATTGTCTGTTGGTTTGCCTGTAGCTAGATCAATAATGTCTGAATTATCCAGATTGATAGTACACTTTTTATTGGTAAGCTTTTTTGGAGTGGGGATATATGATCCTTCATAAGCACGATGGAGAGTATAAGATTCAATTAATACCATTTCAATCTGAAGAAGGATCTTACCTGACTCTTCTTTTAGGTATGATTCGATCTGTTTATCAATTTCTCTACCAGAAAGAGTTATATGCTTATCTATATATTTCTCAGAAAGGATTTCCCATATTAATCCTCTATGATATAAATGATGATAATTGGTTTCATAGTTGGCAGGGTCTGAAATATCACCTATTCCTTTATATTTATATTTCATATATGTGGCATTTACGACCAATGCTGATTTTATTTGATCCTTTTTATGTAGCTCTTCTTGAAGAACACTTGTAATTACTTCACGTGATGAAGCCATAAGCTGTGGCATGTATAGGGTATCAGCATATTCTTTTGAATTATTCTGCTTTTTATTAAAAGCATATGTAGGATTTTTACTTGAAGGAACGATCCCCTCCCATACAGTCATATCTTTTAGAGATCTGTGTTGTTTAGCAGGATCACATTGCCTTTCTAAAAATACTATATCCCTTTCAGAAGGCGCAATTTCTATTTTCTTTATAAATTGATCTGAAATGCTCGCCAGTTGCATATTCCTTTTCTAGTTTGTATTCTTGCCTTTCAGCCAATGAACCAGGACCTGCTTCTCCCATTTGTTCTTTATTCTGTGTGGTGAGGGTTTACGTTTCCTCTTGTAGAATAGGTTCTGGTTTCTCTCTTCTTTGATCCTTTCCTTGAATATGGACTACTGGAGCAGGTTTACATTTAAATTGCCTTTCATTATGTCATTTAAGTTTCCATAATTTAGGAAAGCTTTTACCACATCTAGTGCAAATATGTTCGACCATGGTATTATAACTAATATATAATGCTTATATAAATTTCTTTTTTTAATTATAAAAAAGATTTCTTTAAATAATAATTAATTATGTTTTTTGGATTTTACATCTCCCAGTACTATCAGAGGTTGCGGTCTAGGGCTCTAATGAATGAAAATTAGTCTATTAAAATTTTGGTACTCCCTCCAGAATGTTAATATCCCACTCAAAATTTTGGTATTTCAGAGGTTAGATTTATCAGAGATACGACTTTTTTTTGACCCTGAATTGTGTAAAGTAACTGGTTCTAAAATTATTTCCTATATATCATAAATTTTTTGGTACCATATTCGAATATTTTGGTATCCTAATATCATTTTTTGGTACCATATTCGATTTTTTTGGTACCCTGATATCATTTTTTTACCCTGAGCTTTTTGAGAATAAATCGTCTTTAGAATAGTTTCTTATATATTAAGAAATTAATGATATACTAGAATATAGTCTAGAGCTTTTAGAAATGAATATGAATACATATAAATTTTAGTACCCACCTTAAGGTAGATACCGAAATTTAATCATGCTAGATAATAACGAATCCTTTTTAGAATTAATTTTAGAATAGCATAAATATTAATATACATAGAAGGTTTGCAGAGACTTCACAAGCTTAACTTCGAACTTTCAGTTCTTGTTAATCTCACCTCGTCTCGAACCCAAACAGAATGGTATATTTTTTTTGATATATTAATTGGGATTAAAATTGGGCTAGAAAGGCTATAAGAGATTATTTTATTCTTGGTATCTGGCGGGGTAATTTAATGCCAAAATTGATACCAAATATTTGGATAGCGAGAAGAGCTTAAATTTGGGCTAGAGCTTTAAATTCAATAGAGGATTCATATAGCTAGAAGGCTTTGAAAATAAGATTGGAAAGTTTTTTGAATATCTTTTCGAATTCTGACCCTAGAACCTCTCTTTTTGTACTACTAAAATAATATTTTCAGAAATACATCTCTTCAAGTGGTTATCTCGATAGTAATTAACTCTACTAAAACCATTTTTAGGTATGAAAACTAAGGAGTCACATACACTACAATATATGTAATTTGATGGAAAATCATGGACTTTATCATGTTTATATAAATTTTCATACATTGTAATATATCTATTCTTAGAAAGAATTCTTGGATTCTCTTCAAGTATTTTTCTAAATGGACTATAAATATAGGAGCATCATATTTCTGATATTTCATGATCATATCATTTACTTAAAGGACATAATGCTTCTAATATTCTTTTATATTCTTCGAAGTTTACATCATTAAAGCCTACAGAAACTAGCTTATATTGGTCTCTACTATCTAAATCCATAATAGTGTTTTAGTAGATTATAACAGATTATAATAATTTTATTGATTTTATAGTATTTTTTAGTAATTTTAGCCGATTTAGCAATAGTATACTCTAATAAATATCAGATTCATTTTTATATTTTTTTTTGATTTGGTTAAATTAGATCTGATCACTATATACAGCTAAATTATAAATTTTGTATCACATGAGATCTTCTTAGTTCTTAGTCAGTTTCTGGCACTTCCATGCAATCTTCTCGTAACTCTTACTTGAACCTACCATATAAGTAATATACATTCTTGTTATATATTTAACCTGATTCTGATCTGATATATTTAGTATATGTAAACAACTAAGACTTATAAGAAAGCTATGGCAGGTGCTAAGGCAAGGGTTAAAAAGAAGAAGAGAAGTCTTATTGGAGAACATTATTATGAAGAGTTCTCTATAGAATTTTAGAAAGAACCCAATATTTATTTTGTGATATTCTTCTTCCGGTCATGTATATAAAAAGATATATCCCTAAAATGCTTATTATTTCTAGGAATACAATATCGCTAATGTAGGAACAATATTATCTAACATGCCAAATAGAAGATAACCATCAAGAATCCTAAGACTAATATCATCATCTCCAACTGCCTCAGGATCCAGAACTACTTCAAAAATTTCTCGAGCAATTTCTTCTCCTAATAGATCATGTCTAATAACACCCTCTCTATCAAGACCACCTTTTTCTAGTTCTAAACCCGTGACTTTCTCATTTTCTCAAAGTGCTGAAATGATGAATATTTTTATTAATTATAATGAGCTGGATCAAGAGTGATTTTTATAGATAGTAATAAATAAATATTTATTTGATTATAAGTGTGATTAATAAAAATTAATAAATATCAATATCACTTGTAAAGCACGAAACACATTTTTATAAATTACATTAAGGGGAACGATCAAGATTAATTATATTTTAAGTATCCATCTTAATAAATCAGTTTGTAGATCTCTCATAATTAATAAAGGATTAGCCAGAGGTGCTTCACATGACGTATTTATACAGAATGATCAGCTAATCAAAGAATAGTTTTAATATATACATTAGGTCTGATATGCAAGGCAATTTAGCCAAAATATAGTTCAGGTCTAATTTAGCCAATACATGTTGATCAAACTACGCAAAATTATATATAATAATCATATTTGTGCAATACGCTAAGAAAAATAGCATATGTCAAGCCAAAAATTTATAACACTAGATGATCCAATATGGGCTGTATTATTTCACTTGAAAAAACAATCCCCTGAAATATACTAAAAAATAAAAATAGTGTAACACTTATAACTAAAAGTTCATATAATATTAAAACATAATAGATACCTGAAAAATAATATATATCAGAATGTATTTTCTTAATGTTTTAACCCCTGATTTATTCTGTATATAAAAAGTTCTTATTGCAGACTGTATCTTAATATTCCTATCTGCAAATTTTTTCAGTAATAGAAAATGAGCAAATTAATTTGTATTGCTTTTCTTGTTATTTCTATTGGCACATTTTTCAGATATGATCGATGTCAAGTAATTTGTATTAGTATTGAAAAAGATGCACTAGTTATCGCATTAGAATCTGAAATCCAAAAATATCACTTGGATGAGAAATTCAGAAATGTTTCTTTTTCTCTACATGCAATTGATTATAAGACAAAATCATATAGAGATATAAAATCAGAGGATAAGATTAGTAATTATTTTGCTAAAGATCTTTCTATATTTGATAGGCATGTTCATATTCTTATAGTATCTGCTATGAATGAGAAAAATAAGGCATAGCAGGCAAAAACGCTTATAGTTCTAAATATATTTATTAAAATTATTTTGTAAAATTTATCACAATAAAGAAATTATTTTTCGTATTTTTGATATAATAAAAATAAAGTTTCACAAAGTTGCATAGGAGAATGCACTCTAAATATCATATAGTTGCATTAGACAATTAGTCTGATATATTAGAATACTTGCAGTCAGACCCAAAGTCCATCTCAAAAGACAATGACTGCTCCTATTCTTTGACTCTACTAATTGCTACCATTATCGCTATTATTACTGCTACTACTATCGCTATTACTAGAATTCTTCCTTCCTTCTTTTTTAACCCATTCTTGGATTTTATCTAAGGAAGTAGTCCTCAGAGTTTTTTGATAGCAGTAGAAACTCGCCAAAGTTATGGAGCTTAGATAAATTTCTTGAGAAATTACATTGTATAATTGTGTGTAGGAGCATCCCTCCTTTCTTTTTCTTTGATTAAATAGGGCTGTGAATTCCATTCATAAAGTTTGAACTTCATCGGGATATATTGAAAATTGACTGGTAGATGTACTAGAAGAGAATCGAGATAAATCTAATGATATGTAATAAAAAAGTTAGTACCTTTTTACCTTTAAGAATATATGCAAAAAGATAACTGGAAGAGCAGAATATTTATTACCTTGCAATATACGATCTCATTCTGCCTTTCCTTTCATTTTTGTATTTTATTATTTAATGCTAATATTGATTTTTTGAGTTTGGTGACTTGTGATTTTGCCAGAGCTGAAGATAGATATTTGCGTAAAAATATAATTATCACCGCAAAGATTATATATATTATAGCATTCTCTGAAAAAGCACCTTAGAGCATCTCTATTTTTATAATACTTCAGATTAGCATCTTATAGATTATAATTACGATGCTAAAGAATATGATCAAAAATATATCAGAGTTTGAAAGTATTTTGCAGAGATAGATGAGAAATTGGTTTAAGTGAGTTTGTTAGAATTTTTGAAAGTATACGCAGAATTTTGTTTCAATTGTAAATGTATGAAAGCTATTTGGCTTGATTTTTTTTCTTACTAGAAACTGTTCTTCTCTAATATATACAGTTTTTATAATTAAGACCCTTCTGCAGTTAAGAGCTACGATTTTTGTAAAATATGAAAGTTCCTAGATCTTTGCCAACAATCTTACAGTCTAATACTGGCCAATCCTGAGTTATAAATTAACCTGTATTAGAATACACTATTAATGGATGATCAGTCAAAGGTGTTTCACCAAAAATTTGGTATATATATTTACTGGACAAATAAACACAGATAGTTTATGAAGTTTTTTATTTATAATACATTAGATCTTAGACTGAGAACATAGCCTGAATATATGATTACATTTTTCGCAATATATGAAATAAATTACAAATGAATGGGAGCTACTTCTAGGTGTATTAATATAAAGAGTTTAATTATTGTACTGGATGATCGTTACAAAAAAATAATATTAATGATGAGCACCTGACTTCAGATAATCACTTAGCTTTAGATAATCAAATACGCCTACTACCTGTCTTGTTTTATATTTTTGACAGTGATAAAGCTAATTATCCTATTATATATATGATTATACTTGGCTGGATTACATATTGGTAAATTTCAGCAGTCTAAAATCATGTGTTTGCTCTGAGATCACTTGGTATTTTTAGTTTATAATATTTTACTTTCATTTCTTCAGATGAATGGCACTCAGATGCAACTATCTTCACTTCAGACTCAGATGAACTAGACTTAGTCATAGCATTATATAGATAACAGATTTTTTGACCAATTTTTTTAAGTTTTTGATATATTTTAGTTACATCATGTTTTAACGCTATAATGTTCTCTTTGATCTCTTGAATAGTATCTACCTTTCTTTTTTGAGTAATAAATATAATACTTTTTAGAAGGCATTTTTATAATTTAGAAAAAAATAAACTGAATATTTATCACTTCACAAAAAAAATCTAAAATATTATGTTAGCGTTGTAACCAGCATCTTTTTGCTTGCATATATGCGTCATTTATTAGATGACTAGATTGCCATTATTCTGAGCATCTGTTCTATTTTATCATCTGACCTTTTGCGATTCTCTTCCTTAACTATATTATAATAAAGCTCATATAATTCCTCTAGGCTAATACACAGATCATTATTCATATATCTTTTGCGATAATTTTCTAGCTTTAGAGTGTATGCCTATTCTGTGAGAAACATCTTAACTGCGACTGTCTTAATATAATTATTTGAATTCTTTTTAGCTCGCAATTTCTTTAGATAGTCTCTATAGTTTTTCGCAAAATTATCATATTTTTTGCCTTTTCGTAATGCAGTTTTTATGACTTTGATTTGCGCAAGTTCTATATCTTTATGATCGACCATTTTTGTATTATTTCTATTATAACGATAGAAAAACTTTAATTAATAAAATTATATTTTTGATAATTTTTACCTGGAAAAAATATTTGTTATAAAGCATCTATTCCTTGACTCAAAGTCTAATTTTCATAGCCCTTTCTTCTACTTCTTTAAGAGATATTTTAGATGCTACCAGATGTTTGTATAATTCAATTTGCCAATATCTATATGGAAGAGTTTGAATTTTATCAAGTAAGATCTAGTACTTGTTATCATATAGATTCAGTCCTATCTTATTTACCCTCTTCAAATATATTTAATGATCATAACTTTAGAAGCTATATATATTATGCCGGGTTAGTCTCTTGTTCCTAAGATATTCTAGAAACTTATCATATTGAAGCTCCCTTTTGACCACGCATTTCTTTATACTCTTTGCCTTCTGGATGCTATACTTTTTCTTCCATTTCTTTTCACTCTGTAACTTTCTATATTCTTCCTCTTCTAATTCTTTTTCAAAATTTGCATCTGTTTTAGAAGTTTTAGGATCATATCCTGCTGGAAAAACTGAATACATCTTTGGCTTTAAACATATTGATTCACCTATTGAGTCTTCCTTTGTCTCATCCTTCATCAGAAACAAGTCTCCTGAATAGTTAAGATTGAAAATATCTAGTCTTTCTGCCTGACCTTTATAAATATCCTCAGTTTCTATTCATATGATAAGCGAGTCTGTATTTGTATAAAGTAGATGGGCCTTTTCTCTATAGCGAAGCTTTATATAACTGTATCAAAAGTTGAACATCATAGCCTTGCTAATGTCGAGAATTGCTTGCCTTACATAGATTAGTTTATTTAAGGTTACCGTATCTTTTAACATATGAATGGCTGTAATTTCTCTCTCGAATTATTTGAAACCCACAAATAATGATGAACTTACTAGATGCCTAATTTTTTATCTTCTTTTTTTCGAAGTAATTCTACTCTCATATGTTTTCGAACATTTTCATCTGTTTGCCAAATATCACATTGTTCTTTAACTTATAATACATAACCCAAACTCATTTTCATTTGCCTTGGCTATTTTGCATTTACGAATATTTTCCTCAATATATTCTTTCATCTATGATGATTGTTTAAACTTAAAAGTGCTATGAATCTTTGTAATCTTCATTCTGAACTTTATATGTCTGAAGAGCTCAATAGTGAACTACATAATTGTTCTTAGTAAAAAGAGTCTGAACTAGCTTCTCTCCAGCATATTTACTTTGAGTAAATTTAAGTTAAATTCTGGAATCATTCAAATATAATTAATTTTCAAAGATACTTAATTATAATAAAATATTTTATAATGTGAACTATTAGCATTATATAAAACTTAAACAATCAAAAAGATTATATTGATTTAATAAATTAATAAATAAAATTATTCATAGTAAATTATTATTTGTTTGATCAACATTGATATTGAAATTTCTAAAAAGTAATGTGATAATTATATTTAATAGCTTTATTAAGAAGTTGGATAATATAGCTAAAGATCTGATTAGAAATATATCCTTATTTTTTCCTAGAGAAACATAAACGTTAGTTACAAGAAGTTTTTGTTTGTCAGCGAATTGAAGTTTTGCAAAAATAACTTAATTAAATTTAGAATTATGTTGAAATATGTATTTCAAAAATTTGGTGACTAAATGATAGATTAATATTAAAACTGATAGATTGACTATTATAGTCTTTGCTAAAAATAATTGATAATAAGGAAAGGAACAATCAAAGTATGACAAATTACTATGTTTAAAATTAGTTTCTTATAGGCCTATTATATTATAGTAGTAAGTAAAGTAAAATGAATAAAGTATATTTTATTTGATAGGTTTATTAAGCCTTCTAATGTTATGAGAAGTAATGGAAAATTTTTGGTATTATTAAAAGATGAGAAATCAGCAGGATTATTAGAATTATATATAGGAATAGTAATCATATAAAAAAATAAATTATTGTGGGAAGCTGCTAATATAGTGTTCTTTTAATTTATCTAAATCTTTATTTAAAGGATCAAAAATACTCATATTATGTTGGCTGAGAAGATTTTATTAATAAGTACAATTTGGAAATTATGATAAGTTTTAAGAAGTTTATTGATAGTTAAAATAAATTCAGAAATACATTGCTATTATTTTTAGCAGATTGCAATGAGATATTCATTTATTTGCAATTATAAATGTACTGTACAGAAAGAAGTGTCAATATAGGGAGATTTAAAGTCAGCTTCAGTAGCAGATTTAGGAAGTATATTATTAAATATTTCAGTTTCTTAAGAAGTTATAACTTTGATATATAAAGCTTTCTCTACAACAGATAAATGGTTTTATGAGAATTTAAATGCACTATAGAGATCTTTAAATGTATTAGTAATAGATTTCAGTTAAATAGTAACAAACTTTTTGAAATTAGAATCATATATAGAGCCACCTGCAGCAGTTTTATTATTAATTTAGAAGTTAAACAAATTGTATTATCAAACAAAGTTTTATTATCAATTATAGGTTCATCTGCCTATCTTACAGTAGATGGTTAGATTATGTTCTTAGTTAAGTTAGCAACCAGTTTCTTAGAAGGTAATGAGAAGGGGATTGCTTATTAGTTTGAGAATGATTATCTGTAGAATTAAATGAGTTAATTGCATTGACGAAAGTGATGTTATTTTTAACTATGCTATAAGATTATTTGAATGTAGTATAACCATTGAATAGAGTAAGCTAAAAGTATTAGTATAGATATTGAGTATTTCTATCTTTAGGAATGCTTCTTTTTTTAGGACAAGAAGATGCATTATAATGCATAGATAAGCAGATAGCATAAAATTTAGTTTTAGTACTAGTTTATTTTAGCTTTTTATTGTTAAGAGTTAAGTGTTAACATTAAAAGCTGCTTTAGTTTTATTAATATACGAAAATAGAAATACATATACTGAAGATAATTCTAATTTGATCTTGTATATAAAATAATCTAAGCAGTAGTATCAACTATTTAATTTATATCTAGAAAGTCACATATTATAGTTTTCTTAACAGATTTGTTAGTTTGATTGAGAATTCAGATTGATTTTAGATTTCTTTCCTATTCAAGTCACATATGTGGATTTGAATGGAATAATTGATTAATAGTAATTTATCTATGCCTTTAAGTTCTTCAAATTTGGCTTTTTTATTAAACATAATTGTGATATATTATTATAGGTTTTGGGTCTCTATAGTGTACCTAACGATAGTTCTATATTGAAAAAAAATTTTTTTATTCGTGTAATAGTAGTATTTTACAGAATTTTAGTTATTATAATTGACTGTGCTAGAATGAAGGAATGTAATTTTTGTATTATAAAAAATAAAATGTGACTTTATACATATTTAGAATCTGTACTTTACAAAGATTATCTCATTTATTGGAGTCTAAAAAGGCAACTTTGAGAATGTTGGTAGAAGAATCTGCATGAAAATTTCATGTGTTATACTTGTGAAAGATGTGTAATCAAAAAAAAAATTTGTCTGTAATTTTAGCAATTTTCTGTTAGAGGTTCGCATTAGGGTATTTTTCAAGAAAAAAATATGTGAAAAATTTTTTAGCATTTAAAAGGATATTTTCTGATACATCTAATGAACTGTTAATATTTATTATATTTTCTTTAGAAGGAGGAATAACAGTTTCATCTGCTTTATTTTCTTTTATTAGTGTTATTAGTTGAACTTTTCTCAAGTGAGCCAACTTTCATGGTATTAGTGTTTTTAGTAAAAATTGATTCAGTGAACATTTTTGGCAGTTCTTAAATAATTTCAGAATCAAGTATCTGAGTAATATTTTGTTTTTTAGCTGATTTTCTATTTGAAAAAGGTGATGCAGAATAATTATGATTGTTAAATTTTACGATTTTTTAGACATATTGGTGATTAGCAAAAAAAGTTTTTATTTTTTTTGTTATCTAATTTTATTAAATAAATTTTACTTCTATTTATATAAATTTAGTATTAATCAATTTATAGATCTTTCTTTTGATTTTTATTCTTTTCTTATTAATTTTAATTCTTATTTTTTTATTTTTAATTCCTATTTCCTTTCTTAATAAATTTAATTTATAGTTCTTATTTTTCTTTTAATATTTTTAAATTTCTAATTTTATTTACTAATAATTTTTATTATTACATTGTCATTTATAAATTTAATATTATTTTTAATTACTTTTTGTGATTTTATATATGTATGATAATATAATAAAAGAAAATTTTTTACTAAAGAAAACTTTTTTAATTATATAATCACATGCATGAAATAAAGTTGATTCAAATAATTTTAAAATTGAAGTTTTAATTAATTTTATTATAATGAAGTAACTTTCTTTGATCATAAGTTTTGTAAAAATCGCTAAAAAAATAAAAAAAAAGAAAAAATAATATATATATATATTAATTACAAGAATTTTAAAGTCTCAAAGAATATTAGTTTATTAGAAGAATAAATTTATTTTGTATAATATGCAAATATAAATTTTGGTATCCAGTTATGTGATATGCTAATTTAATCATTTTTACAAAAAGATATTCTTTCAGAAAGAAATGCTTCTAATACATTAAGGAGAGTGAATAAATGAGAATATTTTTTAAAAATAAAATTTATAAATTTACCTATACATGGGTGTTAGTAATATAGAATTTACAATAAATTTTTTTTACATCTAAGAAATAATTTGAATGTGATATTGCATAATACTAAAGTTTTATTAATATCTAATTGGAACTTTCAGAAAAAGACAACTAGAAAGGTAATATTATATATCTAGTTTCTCTTCAATTTTGCTTTGATTCTTTAAAATTTTTGATGAATTATTAGCATATAATTATCTTTAGATGATAATATTTTTCATAATTTAGTTTTTGATTAATAATTTGTCTGTTAAGACTTTCTGTTAGATTGGTTTTTCTTATTCATTATTTTGAATCAATATGACTTTAAGCAAACTTTTTTAGGCTAATCTAAAGCCAGTTTTGGTTCAATTTTTAAATTGGTAAAATTTTTTGTAATTCAAGTAAATTCAGAATATACTGAATTTAAAATCAGTTTCAGAATGACTATATATTCTTATCTACTGTGAAGCTTTTAATATATTATTATTATTATTTTGTTCTTTAGACCTCTTCATTTATTCTTTTTTATATGATTTCTTTGTATTAGATCATTGCAGTTTGTAGCAATTATCATTTTTTTAATTCGATAATATTTTGATTTATAATAGATAAGTTTTAACTTCTTTTACAATAGTTTTTTTTCTGATATTATTAATAATTACTAATATTATTATAATTATCCACTCTAGTTTTTTATAGAGGTAGTACCCAATTAAAAATATAATAATTTTTCTGAAAAAAAATAATGCTTTAATTTGTTTATATATTATTTTAAAAAAGCTTTTAGGATTTATATTGTATATTCAAGATTCTTCTAAATCTAGGTTATATCAATCTAGTCTAATTTAAAAAACCAGTCTTTCATTTTTCTTTATATCAGACTAGTTTATAGACTAGTCTTGTACTATTTAGACATACCAGATTAGTCTAATCTAAGATTTATTTTCAAATTGATTTATAAGACTAGTCTAAGAATTGATTTGAAAATAACATTCAATTTAATAAAATAATTATATAAATTTAATAAAAAGTATAATAATAATAATAATTGTATAACTGCTCCTTTTTAATCTCTTATTATTTCTCCATTTTCAAAATTTTAATTTTAGACATTGTTATTACAGTAAAATATAAGACAAGTCTAAGAACTAACTTATAGATCAGTCTGTTATATAAGAGAATAAAAATTGGACTAACTCTAATTTTGTAATATTATATAAATAAAAATAATTTATTTAGTATTTTATAAAATTAAGTCTTACTATAAATAATAAATGACCAGTTTAGACAGTCTTCAGAATATGAATATTAGTAAAGCAAAGTTACAAAGATTTATTTATAATATATTGTGCAATATATGATAATAAAGATTCTAAACTTTAAAAGTTATAACTAGACTAAATCAATAGAACAGAAAGCATAGCAGTAATAAAGTCAAAAAAATTTAAAATTTATTAAAAATCAAATCAGTTTAAATTAAAGCTCTGAACGGTTCAGATTAATCCAAAAAATTTTAGTTCAGATCAACTTCAGTTTAATTTCAGATTGCAAAAATTTCAATCTGAAAATTTTCAGTTCAGTTCAGATTTTTTTTAGATTATAAATCTAATCTGAATTGAAAAAAATCTGAACTGAACTGAAAATTTTCAGATTGAAATTTTTGCAATCTGAAATTAAACTGAATTGAAAATTCAGATTAATCTAAAATTTCAGATCATTTGGAATGATAAAATTATCGTTCCAAATGAACGATAAAAGAATCATTCATTTGAAATGATTGAAGTTATAATTTCAAATGAATGATAAGAAAATCGTTCGATTGAAATGATGAAATTATCATTCTAAACGAACGATAAGAAAATCGTTTAATTAAAATGATGAAATTATCATTCCAAACGAACAATAAAAGAATCGATCATTTGAAATGATTGAAGTTATCATTCTAAATGAATGATAAGAAAATCGTTCATTTAGAATGATCAAATTATCGTTCGAAATGAACGATAAGAAAATCGTTTATTTAAAACAATTAAAGTTATCATTCCAAACGAACGATAAGAAAATCATTCAATTAAAATGATCAAATTATCATTCTAAAAGAACAATAAAAGAATCGTTCAATTAGAACAATTAAATTATCATTCTAAACAAATGATAAAAGAATCATTCAATTGGAACGATTACTTTTCATTCTAAATAAATGATAAAAGAATTATTCGATTAGAACGATTACTTTTCATTCTAAACAAATGATAAAAAATTATTCATTTAGAATGATTGAAGTTATCGTTCTAAATGAACAATAAAAAATCATTCGATTGAAACGATTAAATTATTGTTCCAATTGAATGATAAAAAAATCGTTCATTTGGAACGATTGAAGTTATCATTCTAAATAAATGATAAAAGGATCGTTCTAAATGATCTGAAATTTCAGATTAATCTGAAATTTTCAGTTCGATTCAGATTTTTACCAGTTTACAGTTCAGTTCAGTTTTAGATTAGCATTTTTAAGATTTATAATCTGAACTGAACTGAACCAAACCATTTGGAGTATTAGTTTAAATTTAGTTTCTAAAAATACCTCCAATCGATCCATAGTTAAAAAAGTAATTATCATAACAGATTTGGTAAAATGATTATAATCAATTTTCTTTTTGTTCTATCAAAAGTACTAGAGTAATAAATATAATAAATTGATGACAAAAAAAAACTCTTATGCGAAGTGAAATTGAAAATATCACATAAAAAAGATTATAAATTTTATTTTATTAAGTAGTTGTAAATAATAATACTGCAAATTAATAATGTAATATATGAAGTATAATATTTTACAGAAATGGCTAAATAGCTAGCAATTATTTTTTACGAAGAGCATCATGTATACCATTATAATTTTTTATCATTATACAATATACACTCAACCTAAATACTCATAATTGTTCGTATTTATCAGATAACTAGAGATACAATTAATTTGAGACTTCAAATACTTAATTTTTTACATAAAATTTAAAGATTTTTTATTTTAAAAATAAAATTCAAAATCATTTTATTTTAAATGATGATCAATAAAATGATTATCTCTATTCATAAGTGATGATAACTATTTTTAAAGAAAAATTTGAAAATAATTAAAAAAATGATTTATATCTAATTAGAACAAAAATTTTTATGATTTAAATTATTATCATTAATTACTTTTATGTAATTACATGATTTTTAAGTGCTGTGTCTTACATACTTTTCATATGTACTATAGTAAGATTTATATACTTAGAGAATATATATTACTATTATATGTTATCATTATATATGGTTGAAATAAATTTTTTTTTAAAAAAAATTATTTTTTATTATAAATTTTAACAATATTTAATAGTAATTATAAAGGTAAGAATGTAATAAAAAACTAAGAAATGTTTTCACTATAAAAGAATAAAAGTTATTAAGCTTCGTATAATTAAATGAGTTAATTTGACTGTTGGATGATATCTAAAATTTTTTTTCATGAATTACTATTAGAATCATTTCAGATGCTAAAAAAGCTTTATTATTAAACAGTATTAAGTAATAAAGATAATTGCAGTAGCAAATAAAATTAAACAAAATATTAGAAAGATTAAATGGTAATAAATATTTATAAATCATCTAAATATTAGATTTTGCTATAAATCATATTATTTATTTCAAAATTTTCTTAAAAATAAATACATTTTAATAGATTCAGATACTCTTACATTGAAGAATTAAATGGTAAAAAACTTTATTTATCTATTATTTATTTATATATACTTATTTAATAATTAACATCTTTTTTTAAAAAAAATTTAATGATGGTAATACTTAGATTATAAACTATTTAATTTTATTATATTTAATTTATACAATTAAATTTAATTAAACTTATTCAAAAAATATTTAAAATTTATATAGTATTTACAAAAATTTA